>PGWS01032540.1:0-17224 GCA_002896235.1 Cicer reticulatum
TTTAACATGCATCTAACAATAATCACATATACAGAATATATCAAGATAGTAATCAAGGAGTTAAGGTTAGAGAAGATTGCACCAAGAAATTTATACTGGTATCAGTTGTCCAACTTGACAACCTACATCCAGTCCTGAAATCCCAAACGGATTTCGATTTCTTCTTCCCAATAGAAAGAATCATTCAGATTGTCCAGTTTCCTCCCCGAAAACCTATCTATCTTAATGATCTCTTCCTTATTGATCCCCTCTGATCGTGTCCGATACTGTCAATCTAAACAACAAGATCACAGGTGCAACTCTTTCTTGTTTGAGCGCACTCTTACCAAGAAAGTAGCCACCATTTCTAGCTGGCTTTCATCCAACCCTTTGATCCTTGTAGCATACTCAGCAATCTAACACAAAATCAATGTACGACTCCTTTCTTGTGAGAACCTCTCACCCAAGAAAGTAAGCCACCAGTTTCCTAGCCTGGATTTCCCTAGCGTTCCGTTTTGTTTCAAAGTATTGTTTACAGAAAGATTAACAGAAGTACCAAAAAAGCAAGTCTCCATCTTGATCAGTGTTCTTCTCACAGATTTGGATATTCAAAGATTGTTCATGAGAACTCTGTCTTTTCTCTCAAGATCACTTTCTCCAGCTCTCTCATTGATTAAGGATAATCTTTTGATCTTGATCTGAAAGAGCAATATCAGATTGTTAGCAGTGTATTGTGATCTGTTATTGAAGTTATCTTGAGTTTCTTAGAAAAATGAAAATTATGATCAAGGTTCTTAGATAAAAAAAGTTTGAAATACAGTTTATATAGTTTCAGAAAACAACTACTAAATCGATCACACCAATCGATTTATTAAAGTTATAAACATGTCTAATCGATTTTGCCAATCGATTATCGCGAGTCTGTTTTCTTTAATCTTGAAACTACAATAAACTAATCGATTTACCAATCGATTCTTTTACACACACTTTTCAGAATAACTCGATTCACAAATATAGCATAATTCGATTTGGCCACAAACTGGGAGTTCACTGAGATATCAAAACATTGTTTCAATCGATTTCCCAATCGATTGTGTTTCAAAAAGTTCTTTCAATCGATTCGCCAATCGATTGTGTTTAAGTCAGTGACTCAGCTATTTTAATGTTAGTCGATGTGCCAATCGATTTATGTGTATTTGCCTGAAAAGTTCTTACCTGGTGTTTAGTTCAATCGATTTCCCAATCGATTACAACCAAACTTAACTTGATTGAAATCTCACACAATAGATTGTCCAATCGATTGTTTTAGTCAAGGCTTAAGTTCCTTTTGAAATTTTGTTTAGGCAATCGATTTGTCAATCGATTTCCTAGTGCCCTGTGACTTCCCAATCGATTTGCCAGTCGATTAGTTTCAATCAGTTTTCATTTTGTGATATGTACAATCGATTTGTCAATCGATTAACCTGTAAATCAGGTTGCCACTGACTTGTTCAATTTTCAATTCTAAGTTAGTCAGTCGATTTCCCAATCGATTATACAATCACAAACATATACTTATCCTTGCACCCTGTTATGAAATCGATTTCCCAATCGATTTGCTCAGTCAAAAATCAACTTTGGTTGATTTCTTGTGTTCCAAGCAAACTATTCCAAGTGTGTAGGATTTGATTGTTGTTCCTGAAATCTTGCTCAATTCGAATATTAGATTTATATGTATTGTATGAACATTGTGAATTGTTTCATTATGTCAAAATTAGGAATCAAAGGACTAAAAGTCCAACAGAAAGGAGTTGCCCCTGTTGAGGTACGAACAGAGGTCTATAGCCATGTAATGCAAAGGGAAGCATTTCATGCCAATCCTTATATGTCTCCAACCATTCTTCTGTATGATCTGCTTGATATTCTTATTTGCTGCTTCTACAGCCCCATTCATATTTCGGACGACATGGAGAAGAATTATGGTGCTGAATTTTTGAAATTATCAACACAACTCTTTCATCATTTTGTTATTCAGATTAGTCGGCATTATCAGTGATTATCTTATTTGCAATCCATATCGACAAAATAATCTCTTTTGATGAATCTGACAACCACACTTCTCGTCACAATTGGCATAAGAAGCAGCTTTCAACCCATTTTGTGAAATAATCAATAGCTACTAGGATAAACCGGTGTCCATTTGAAGCCTTAGGCTCGATGAGTCCAATAACATCCATCTCTCACATTGAAAATGGCCATGGTGATGTTAAACATTCAAGAAGTGGGTGGTACATGTATTTTATCAGCATAGATTTGACATTTGTGACATTTCTTTACTGACTAAAGCAGTCGGATTCCATGGTCAACCAGTAGTAGCCAGCCCTTAAGATTTTCTTGCCATTGTGTGCCCATTTGCATGAGTTCCAAAAGAACCTTGTGAACCTCTTGGATAATTTCTCCGCTTCTGCTTATCCATACATCTGAGAGAACCATATCATGATTTCTCTTATAAAGCACATCACCATTCAAAAAAAAAATTCATTGACAATCTCCTTAAAACCCTTTTGTCGTTCTCTAAAATACCCAATGGATATTCCTTATCTTAACATATGATTTGATGTCATAAAACCACGACTTGCCATCCAACTATTCTTCTATTGATAAGCAATATGCAGGTTTATCTCTTTGTTGATCTTTATGATCGACACGTCTTGATTAGTGGTTATTTTGAACATTGACGACAAAGTGGCCAAGGCGTCAGCTAACTGGTTTTCTTCTCGAGGGATATGGTGAAAAGTAATCTTCTCAAAGTGTTCTGTCAATTCTTTGATATGGGTGTGATACGGAATCAGTTTAGAATCTCGCGTTTCCCACTCTCCTTTCGTTTTGATGGATGACCAACAACGAGTCTCCATATACCTCAAGAAATTTTTACATATTGATTCAATTGCTGCTTTAATTCCCATAAACACATGCTTCATATTCTGCAATATTGTTTGTACAATCAAAAAACACACCTAGCCGTAAATGGAAGTGAACTGGTTCTCTGGAGAAATCAAAATGCTCCAATTCCATGCCCTAACGCATTAGAGGCACCATCAAACACCAACCTCCATTTTTCTTTATCAGATGATTCCAATCTCTTCAACTAAAGTCATTATGTCTTCATCGGGGAATTTCACACTGCATTGATTGAATAATCTTCTACCGGGTGTTGGGCTAAGTACTCTGCTAGTGCGCTTCCTTTGATAGATTTTTTGTGTAACATATACCAATCGTATTCTGATAACAACATCTGCCAACGGGCGATCTTTCCAGTAAGAGCAGGTTTCTCAAAGATGAACTTAATTGGGTCCATTTTAGACACCAACCAGTTGTATGACATAACATGTATTGCCTCAACCGACGAGCAGCCCATGCTAATGCGCAACATGTTCGTTTAAGTAGTGAATATCTTGTTCACAACTGGGGAACTTTTTTGCTCAAATAATAAATAGCATGTTCTTTCCTACCATATTCATCATGCCTGCCCAGTACGCAGCCCATTGACTCGTCAAGTACTGTTAAGTACATAATAAGTGGTTTCCCAGGAACATGAGGCACTAGGATGAGAGGTTTTGATAAGTACTGCTTAATCTTTTCGAAAGCTTTTTGAAAATTCTCATTCCATTCAACCTTTTGGTCTTTGCGCAACAATTTGAAAATCGGCTCGCACGTAGCGGTGAGATGCGATATAAACCTTTACAATGTAATTCAATCTACCCAAAAAGCCACGAACTTCTTTTTCCGTGCGTGGTGCCGACATTTCTTGTATTGCTCTTACTTTATCTGGGTCCACCTCTATCCCTTTTTTACTAATGATAAACCCAAGTAATTTGCCTGATCTTACACCAAATGTGCATTTAGCAGGGTTTAAACGAAGTTTGAACTTCCTTAGTCGCTCAAATAACTTTTGAAGGTTAACAACACGGTCTTCTTTGGTTCGAGATTTTGCGATCATATCATCCACGTAAACCTCTATTTTTCCTTATGCATCATGTCATGAAACAAGGTTACCATTGCTCTTTGATAGGTTTCCCCGACATTCTTCAATCCAAATGGCATCACTTTATAGCAGAAAGTCCCCCATTGTGTGATGAACGAAGTTTTCTCCATATCTTCGGGAGCCATCTTGATTTGATTGTACCTTGAGAAACCATCCATGAAGGAGAAAAGAGAGTATTGACCAGTGCTATCCACTAGGACATCAATATGAGGTAGAGGAAAATCATCTTTAGGACTAGCTTTATTTAAATCTCGATAATCAACGCACATTCGAACCTTTCCATCTTTCTTTGGAACTGGTACAATATTAGCCACCCATTGAGGATATTTTGTTACTGCTAAGAAACCAGCATCAAATTGCTTCTTGACCTCTTCTCTAATTTTAAGCGACATATCATGTCTCGTCCTTTCTCAACTTCTGTTTAAATGGGGCAACAATTTGGCTATACGTGATGGGAATTGGATCAAAACGAGTTATCCTTTTTTCTCGGTTGATAGGTGGTCTGTAGTGATTCGAGATTGAGTAGTGATTTTTGTGGGAAAATGCGGTAGGTGGTGGTGATAAAAAGGTGGTCTGAAGGGTGATATTGAGGGTATGAAGCTTGTGTGGTTGCGGCCACATATGGATAAGGGATGTTAAGGAGTTTGTGGTATCGGGGGCTGGGAAATTTGGCGGTTCGATAAGAATTGATGGGTGGAAATAAGAGACCTCTGGGGTTTACCATTACAGCGTTAACGTCTCCTTCTTTCTTTTTGTGAATGTCATCTGGGGTCGTTTCACGCTAGTTGCTGCACATACAATCTTCGCCACTCCTCAATTCCCACTTTCTATCCTTTCTCCCTATCATGACAAGGTCAGAAAAGTTTGATGTCATACTCCAATCATCTGTCATAAAAGGCGATTGAAAAGTATCCATAAACATACCGACCCATTTTTCTTTCAGGTAATGGGGGTTCTACTTGTGAGGCCATTTCTCCTCAACCGTTGTGCGTATCTTTGAAAGCTTCGTTGTCCTTTTTTCAGTGAATTTTGCAATTGCATCCTATCAGGGGCCATGTCAACGTTGTACATGTATTTGCTTCAAAAAGGCATCAGCAAGGTCCTTCTATGAACGAATTTGATTTCGCTCAAGATGCATATACCAACTTAACGATGCCCCACTCAAACTGTCTTGGAAAAAGTGAATGAGAAGTTTATCGTTATGAGCATGAGATGCCATTTTTCTGCAATACATAGTTAGATGATTTTTAGGACATGTGTTGCCCTTGTATTTTTTCAAAGTCAGGAACCTTGAATTTGGGAGGGATAGTCACATCAGGAACCAAACACATATCGAAAGCTTCAAGGCCATAAACATTATACCCCTCAATAGCTTTTATTCGCTCTTCCAAGACATGGATTTTTTCCTTTGATTGTGTATCATCCCCAATGTGAGGTTGATGGCAATTTCCATTAGTATCGAAATGGGGTACTTGGGGGTGCAATATATGGAATATTTTCTGAGGGTTGAGTGTTTTGGGGTGGCAGATAGCCCAGAGGAGATGGAATTTGTGATTGGTTTGGGTTTTGGGGGTTGACGACTAAAGGTGGAGTATAACCGGGTGGAAGACCATACATAGGAAATTGCATAGTCGTTGTATGAGGTTGCTGGGTAGTCGGGGTAAAGCCTGGTGGGTGAGAAGGAGTGGTTTGGTGTTCTTCATTTGCAGCCGGAGGATTCTCATCTGTATTCTTCTTCCTTGACAAAGCTTGTATAGCTTCTAAGATTTGATCAACCTTGTCCTTCAATTGGTTGACATTCATCCTCATCACCTCTTGATTTTGCTCAAGTTCTTCCATGATCTTCGCGTTTGCACGAGTCCAATAAGGGTGTCGGGGAAACAACTTTATTGATTTTTTTGTATTTTTTTTTAAATAAATAAATAATAATTTTTTATGAGTATGCATTAAAATATGAATGAAGATGAAATCAATTAGTTAATTATGATAATTGGATGTTGGGGAATCATAAGCCTTATGCAAATTTTTTTAACAAGAACGAATTATTAGTGAAGAAAATATGGGGATCAGAAATCGAAATAGCAAATCCTTCATTGATATTATCAGGTTGCTTGAACTTTAAAAGTAAAGTTTTCTTTTTTTTAGATCTCATTGTCCAGTTTAATAACACGTGACTAAGGTTTTGTATGATTTCCCAAAAATCCTGAAAATTTATGCAAAATGCTATGATGTTTTATTTTCCTTAGAAAGAGAGAAAAAAAATGTCATGAGATATGAATGAAACTAATATATACATAAACTCTTGAATATATGAGATAATTTTTTTGGTTTTTATGGATATTATTACAATGAAAGGATCTATTGACTTATGTAGTGAAATTCTCACAAGGGAGGCTCTATGGTTCTAAACACGGTTCCTAGAGCCAATAATCCTATTTTAGACTATTGTCAACAACAATAGGTAAACTATTTGAAGTGACAATAACCTCAATAGGATCAAACTCTAGTGAAGATATTCAATGCTAACCAAACAGGAGTTACATCCAGAAGGCTACCACTACGCAATCTGAATCTAAACTAAAGTTTTGTTCAAACCGGGTAAAGGTCCACTCAAAAGTGTGTGTCTTAATAAATTAGTGTAGGCATTAAATAAACATAATCAAATAAATCCATAATATAACAAAAACATATACCATATATATATATATATATATATATAATATATAGTATATATATATATATATATATAATCCATAATACTAACAAAACATATACACATAATATAATATATATATATATATATATATAAAATAAATAGATAAATAAATTAAAATAAAATAAAATAATTTACTAACTTAAAAGAATATTATTAATGTTAGCTAATACTTATTAAAAAAAATAATAAACACATAAAGAAAATGAAAAAAAAAAATATTAGAAAAAGTTTAAAAAATAAAATATATGCACATTAATTTGTTAGGCTTGACTCTCTAAATTTCCCGCAGCGGAGTCGCCAGCTGTCGCGGCCTAAAATTTCGAGTTTTCATCGAATTCAATGGAGTCGCCACCAAAAATTTATTTTAAAATAGGGAAAATATTGGGAAACCCTTTAAAAATGTAAAAATGGTCTTTGAAACTAGATTTTGAGTTCGGGAGTCGATTATGCGTAGGGAAGGTATTAGCACCCTACGACATCAGTTAAAATACGATTACCTTTAATTAATTGTGCAAAATTATATCAACTTAAATATATTTATTTTCTTTATTATTAAATATGAATATAAATTGTTTTTTATAAATGTGATTTTTTGAGATAAAAACGTATTTAAATGAGTAAAAAAAAAAGTTTTTATTATTGTGCTTGACAAGAGTGTGATCTTGCTCCTAACGTATCTCCTGGTGCGATGGAGAAATCAAAGATACGTAGTTCTTGGAAGAAAAATGTGGATGTGTTGATTGTTTTTAAATAAATTGTATTTTTTGTTATTTTCTTTTAAAAAAAAATTAATTTTGACAAGCATAAAGAAATAAACTTGCTCGATTTGAATAATTATCTTAAAATATGAAATTTTAAGACGATCGAATTGTACAATTCGTGTCTCAAAATTCAAGGAGTAAAAGATGTCACATCTAATTTAATCCTCTTAAGAATATTTTATTTTATTTTTTAAATTAAGTTTCCAAACTAACACATAGTTTAATTTATAGTATGTAACTCTAGGATTAAAATATAAATAATTTTTTATGATTAAACTTGTTTATGATTTTTATTTTATTAATTTATTTTGTGAATATGAGATTTAGAATCATCAAATTGTCACAATTTGTGTTCTAATAACTCAAAAAATTAAAAGATGTCACATCTAGTTAATTTTTTAATGAAATATTTGTTATTATTTTATTTTAAAAAAAAGATATTAAATATTAAACAAGTTTAAATGATTTTTTTTTCGAAATAGAATTAGTTATAACCTCGAGAATAAAATAGCAAAAATAAAAAATATATGGACTTTAACTTACTCTATTAAATGAATAAATAATTTATATTAATTATAAATATAATCCTTTTTTAATATATTTTGTAAATAGTGAAAAATTGTTATAATGTAAAATAAATGACCTTTATTACTAGTTAACTGTATTCATAATTTTTATAATAAACATAATTAATTATATTTAAACATAAATAATAATAATTTAATGAAAATAATACCCTAACCCTTAATAAAATGAAAGCCTACTTATCCCTAAACAAATGAACAAAGAGCAAACCTCACCCCCCATTCCAAAACTCATACACAAAAATTTCAAACACAAACTAGGAATCGATGAATGAAATACCTTTCCGATGCGGTCGTCTCTGATCTTAAAATGGGTTTGAATATTCTTTAGCTATGGATATGGGTTTGATGGATCTGAGCTTGCTGAATGGGTTTGATGGATCTGTTTGCTATGGGTAAGATCTGTTTCTCTAAGAACAACTCTATCTTCTACCTTTCTCTGGTTTTCTGATTGTTTTAGAAAATTTCCTCCCCTCTCTCAGTTCTGTTTGCCTCAATTTATAAGAGAAACGGCTAATGTTTTCATTCATTGTACAAATACATGTTCTAGATTTTGTATTGTTACTCAACAAAAATTCATTGGATTTTACACTATTTTTGTAATAAAATTTAAGCAAGGTACCATTAAGGAAAAAAAAGAAGCCTGTTAACTTTACATTGTATTATATTCTTTATTAAGCTAAAAAAATAATCAAAGAAACCGGTTTATAACATGTTTGCAAGAGGATCTTCACAAGGTATAGAAGATAAAGGATGAGTCTTTGCAAGTTGTTTCTGAGCAATTGTTTTTTTTGAGTGATGCTGGGTTGAAAGGAAACTTTGTTGAAAAAAACCTAGGGAACGTTGAAGACGTGTGAACGGAAGGAAATATGTGCCCAGTGTGAACCGAAGAAACGTGTGTCCAGCAATGGTTGCAGATCAATTTAAAAATATTTTATTTCTTTTTCCTTTTTTATTTTTATTTTTAATATATACTTAAATCTGAATATAAAATAATGGTATTTTTGAAAATGATTGTAAAAAATATTATATATTATTATTATTATTAAAATTAAAAATTTAAATTAATTGGACAAAAAATTAGGTACTACACTTCCAATGCATAACATTTTGCATATGGAAATGGGCATAAGGCTCACACTAGCCCCAAGATCACACAAGGCTTTCCCAAAAGTTCTATTACCAATAGCGCCAGGGATATATAAGCTTCCAGGATCCTTGAGCTTAGGTGGCAACTTCCTCTATAGAATAGAACTACACTCGTCGGTAAGCATCACAATTTCACCGCCAATTTTTCTTTTCTTTGACAGAATCTCCTTCATTAACTAGGCGTATGTCGTCATCTTCTCTAGTGTTTGTACAAAAGGAATGTTAATTTTCAATTTCTTAAAAACATCAAGAAAATTACTAAATTGTTTTTTAGTTTCTTCATTTTTTAATCTTTGAGGAAAACAAAAGTCGAATTTAGGGATTTGGTAGGGCCTCCTTTTTCTGCACCACATGTTCTTCCTCCTTTTCAAGAGCGATGTCCTTTTTCAAGAGAGAATTTAGGGATGGAGAATGATTTTGAGAAACTAGAGTATGATTGAATGATTGATGCTTTGCTTGACACTTTGAGTTGTGTTTTGTTCTTCATCTTGAAGCTGTATTTATAGGCTTCAAGAGAGCTTAGGGCAACTCATTTATGCGTTGAAATAAGGGCAACTGTCATGAGAAAGAGGATGGATAAGA
Organism: Cicer reticulatum; assembly: GCA_002896235.1. Lineage (NCBI taxonomy): Eukaryota > Viridiplantae > Streptophyta > Magnoliopsida > Fabales > Fabaceae > Cicer > Cicer reticulatum. The sequence continues at coordinate 9,796 of PGWS01032540.1, forward strand.
TCAGCCAAAAGCAAGAGAGTTCATGCTTAATCCAGGAATGTTCTTGACATCCAAGGTCGTTCTTCGAATTAGTTGGAGATGAGCTAACTTGTACTTGTGATCTTTTCAGTTGTATGAGATGATTGCTAGCTTGAAGTCAAGTGTGCAAGTCTTGATAGAAAGTACAACTGCAGTGTACTTTACAACCTATAAATTTGTACTTGCATTTGCCTCACATGAAGAATGATCTTGCTTTGTACTTTTCATGAAGCATGTCTTTGATCCTTCGAATTATGGAATAATTCTGACTTAGATTGATCCTTGCTTAGTCTTGATGAATATATGAGATGAATAAAAGCTTTCAGGATCCAATTTTTCACAAAGAAAACTGATTATTCTTGTTTTTTGACAAATGTGGATAATGTTCTTCGTTTTCCAATAATATGTCAATAACGTTCTACATTTCACTGTTTTTGCTTTCTTGATTTTAATGATATCTTCTTTGAAATACTTGGTACCTAACTTGTTTTAACACACTCAAATACACATGTTAAATACCAAAACACTTAGAATCATAATTAGAATTCTTAATTAACCTTTTGTTTAATTATCATCAAAACATTAATTTGAGATTTTGTCTTAACAATCTCCCCATTTTTGATGATGACAAAACATGTTGATTTATATTTTAATTTTGATTCTAGTAATAATTCAGAGAACTTTTTAATAAAAAACTCCCCTTCAGTATGTGCTAAATATTTGAACCAAATAATGATTTTTCATTAATATCAAAAAGATCTTTGATCATTACAAGGTGGTTCAAAAAACAAGCTTCAGATCGTACTTAAAATCTAAGACATTTCTCCCCCTTTGTCATAGCAAAAAGGAATAGGAGAGCTAAGCTAAACAGTAAATTAAAAAGACAAAGAAGGTGAAAACCCTTCAGATGATGGAGATAACTAAGGCTAAGGAATTTATGGAAATGTGGGAGGAGGATTAGGCATATATGTGGTTCGAGGCCATGCTTAGGAGCAAGCTTATTTGCCATCCAATCCCTCATAATTGCTTGCTCTTTGTTCCGATGAGCTTGTCTTGCAATGATGGTTTGGAGAGCAGCAAAAATTATGAGAATGTCCTTTATAAGCTCTTGATGATTCCCTTTCCAGTTTGGTCCTTTTCGAGGGACGCTGATGATCATCAAATAGGAGTGGCTTGTGATGGAGCAACAAAGGTGCAAAAAGTGGATAAGGTGGCAAAAGTAGTATTGATATTAGGAATAAAGTTGGGAGCGGAATGATAGGGCATAGAAGGGCTATTCTATTATCCGAATCAGGAAAAACTAAGTATTGACTTATTCTAAAAAGTGATGAAGTTGCAGTTTTTTGGGGTGAAACAAAAACTAGAGACATTTTGGAAGTGTGTTGAATTGAAAGTGTAGGGCACAAAACAGCCTTGAGATGGATTTTATGAAAGGTGGAAGTATAAGAGTTGTAGGAGAGACTTGATCGAGGATAAGATTCAAAAATTCAGAAAACAACAAGAAATGGAGAACGTCTTCAACATGTGGAAGATGGATTGAAAACAGATTGTGATGAAGGTGGGATGGTGAGAATCTGTTTCATATGGGAGATATTTTTAGATGAGAATTTTGAAATCTTGATGTTGGAGGATTCATTCAATAAAGGGATCTAAAAATGCCTGAATTTTTTTGAGAGAACCATGCCATTAGGGACAATGTTTCTCTTATAATCCTTTTGGATTGCAACAATCATATGTTGGATTATCAGGTAGAACATATTTATCTCTTGCAATGAAGAAAGTGATAAAAAGACTAGAGCTTCATTATCAGAAACAAATTAGTGGCTGCCACAGTCGGGTAAAATATTGTGTTGGCTTATGTTATTAAAGATTTTGGGAAGAGGTTTAAGATCAGCTGAGAGAAATTTGGTTGATCCATCAATAAACAGCTCTTGGAACACTTCTCTTTGTGATGTTTAAGGCTAAGTACCAATTTTTCCCAAAGATTGTTAAACCTTCATATGGTAGTTTCATAATTTCAGCCAAAATCATAATGTCAAGATGAATTTCAATAGCTTTAAAAGTGGAGACTATGAGAGATTTGTCTGCAAATGTTTCAGTTTTGCAATAGAAAACATGAATGACTTTTGGGTAATAGCAATCAGACAATTTTAAGAAATCAGTCCAGCCAAGTGCATCAGTATGATGTTGAATGGAGATTCCTTCTACTTGAAGGTTGTCAAAATAAAAAACTCGACTTATGCGATAGTGCGTTGAGCCCATTTCAGTATAAAGTTTTGAATGTTTGAGGAGAGAGGAATAAAGAAGCTTTGAAGAGGAAGTTTGGTGGAGGTTTTGGGGTTTGCTGGTTTGGAAGTCTTTTTGGTTGGAGTTTGACGAGGAGAAACTTCTGGGCTAGTGGCTTGGTTGAAGAACGTTCTTGAGATGGAAGTTGAATGAAGAACGTTCTTGAGGTGGGCATGGAGACGAGAACGTTCTTGAGGTGGTTGTCCCTTTTGAGATTTTTTAGGGTTTTGGAGTTTTTGGGAGGCCAAAAACTATGAAAGTGTGAGGAAGATTTAGATTTAGGAATTTTGGTTGAGATTTGAGTAGTGTGGTTTTTGTTGGAAGGCGTTTGGAAGAAGATTTCGGGGATTTTGAATAGTTTTGGAGTTCTTCTGGGGACTTTGAAAATTGTTTGGGATTTTGGTATTTCTGGGGACTTTTGGTTTGGAGGGCTGTGATGTAGGAGCAACTTGTGATTTGGGAATATGTTGAGGTGGTGAAGGTTTAGAATCATCATCATAAATGGTATAGATTATGGTATCTATATTTTTGTTTTTTAGAAGTACCAATGGCAGCTAGAACACACATTGATCTTCGTTTAGAGGAGGAGGTATTGGAACTCGGATTGAGGGTTTTACGAAGATGGGGTGGACATTAACTATGGAAGGAGGAGGGCATTGATATAATGGAGGAGCACAGTGGAGATAGGTTGAGAACAAGATCCGAAGATGAAGACATGTAGTTCGAGAATTCTTTTTCTGAGGATGAATTGGGAGGTGTTGGTCTGGGTGAGGAGATGGTGAACGAACCAAGAGATGGTGAAGGTGAAGGTGATCTCAGATTTTGTGTGCAGTGGTTTTTGGTACGAGCCATTTTGAAAAAAAATAAGAGCTTTTGAGGAAGAACAAAGACAAAGAGATGAATTTGCAGAAAAAAGTTTGAAATTGTTGTTTAGTGATGAGAAAATGGCCGTTTTGATGTGCTTGCAGTTGATTAAGGAGTGAAGGGAGTGCCACGCGTGTGATTGGATTGATAGGGCAGTTGAGCATGGGAATGAGGAAAGAGAAATGATGTGGCTGGCCAAAGCATGCGTAGCCGTTACTTTTAAAAAGTAACAGGCGTTTCAGATAAAAGGCTGATTTTGAAAGTTAGTGATGATGAAGAATAAAGATCGTTCTTGAGCGGCTTGGCAAAAACAAGCTAAAAACGGAGAACATTCTCCGTTATGGCCAAAAATGATCTGGTTTCAATTTTAAACGATCCTGACTAGGATTTTTAACGATTTTTAAATCGTTCTTTAATGGACTTGAAGCTTTCTTCAATAAGAGGCTTTGTAAAAATATCAGCTAACTGATTCTTTGTATCCACAAAGATCAATTCAATCTCCTTTTTACTCACGCGATCCTTAATAAAATGGTGTTTATCTCAATATGTTTTAGACCTTGAATGTTGAATAGGATTCTTAGATAAATTAATAGCACTAGTATTATCACAATATATTGAAATATGAGAATACCTTACTGAAAAATCTTCAAGTTGATTCTTGATCCATAATACTTGAGAGCAAAATTTTTGTTGTTGAGACATATTCAGCTTCACTGGTTGATAGGACAATCGTGTTTTGCTTCCTACATGATCAGCTTATCAAGGCTCCCCTAGGAGCTGACATGCACCACTTGTTGTGCTTTTTCTTTCCATCTTATCACCAGCATAGTCGACATCACAATAAGCTACAAATTCAAATGAAAACATTTTCTATACCAAAGGCCAAGATCAGTAGTACCTACGAGATAACACAAATTTCTTTTGACTGCTGTAGGTGAGACTCTTTTGGTGAAGATTGAAACCTAGCACATAAGTCTACTGCAAAAATAATGTCATGCATACTTGCAGTTAGATAAGTAATGAGCCAATCATACCTCTATATTCTTTTTCACAGTTGATTGTCCATTTTCATCTTTATCTAATGAGGATGATTGATGCATGGGAGTAGTCATAATCTTAAGATTCACTCATTTGTATTTCTTTAAAAGATCTTTGATATATTTTTCTTGACAAATGAAAATTTCTATTTGTATGTTGTTTGATTTGTAAACCAAGAAATATCTCAATTCTCTCATCATACTCATTTCAATTCACTTTGCATAAGATTTTGAAAAATCCTTACACATTTTTTATTTGTTGATCCAAAAATAATATCATCAACATACACTTGAAAAATGAGTAAATCATTTTTAACTTGTTTCTTAAATAAAGTGTTGTGTCAATGTTTCCACGGGAAAAATTATTTTGATAAAAAATAAACTCAATCTTTCATACCAAGCACCAGAGCTTGTTTTAAACCATATATGACTTTGGTGAGTTTAAAACATGATTTGGTTCTTTTGATCTTCAAAGCCTGGAGGTTGACGAACATAAACTTTTCATTCAAAAAGCCATTTAAAAAACACTTTTAACATCCATTTGAAAAAAGTTTGATGTTTTTATATGATGCATATGAAGAATGATTTGTATGGCTTCTAACCTTGCAACTGCAGTGAAGGTTTAATCATAGTCTTATTCCTTTTTGTTGGATTAATAACCTTGAGCAACTACCTTGGCTTTGTTTCTTACAACTTTCCTTCTTCATCTAGCATATTTCTAAAAACCCATTGTGTTCTAATAGTTGTTTGATCTTGTAGATCTGGAACAAGGGTCCAGACTTCATTTTTCTTCAAATTGAAGAAGTTCTTCTTTCATCGCATCGATCCAAGATTGCCATGTTGTTGTTTGCATCATCTTTAAATGACATTCTTGTTCTATGCCATTAGCTGTATCTCTAATGATTTTGATTTGGAGGAACGATCACCTAATTAATTTCCAGCTTCTAGAGGAGTTTGAAACAAAGATTGTTTATCAATCTCATTTTCTGGAGAATGATCTCTGCGTTGCCCAAATTGATTTTCCTCCTCACCAATCTTTCTTTTTTTAAACTCAAGATCATCAAACTCATCAAATAAAATTTGCATACTGATTTCAACAGTTTTGTTCCAAATTAAAAATACGATATCCCTTAGATTCTGTTGAATATCCTAAAAATATAGCTTTGGTCCGATTTCGCATCAAATTTTTGAAGTTATCTTTGTTGTTTAGAATGTAGCATAACAACCAAAGATGAAAAAAATATGAGATGTTTGGTTTTTATTTTTTCCAGAATTTCATAGGGTGTTTTTGTTTATCATTTTTCTAATTGAAACACGATTCAAAATATAGCAAAAAGTATTTATAGCCTTCAGCCCATAAATATCTTTTCAACATTGGATTCTTCAAGATCATTCTTGCCATCTCTTGCAAAGTTCTATTTTTCTTTCAACAACTCTATTTTGTTGAGGAGTTCTTGCACAAGATAGATTATGAGAGATGCCACGTTCATCAAAAAATATTTTGAAAGATGCATTAAAGAATTCACCACCTCCCATGATCACTTCTTACAGTGATGATATTGGATTCCTTTTCATTTTAAACTTTTTTACAAAATATTTGAAAGTATCAAATGCATCATCTTTTGTTTAAAAATAGCACTCATGTGTATCTAGAAAAATCATCAACAATCACAAATCCATATTTCATATCTCCTAAATTGGTGGTTTGATGAGACCAAAAAGATCAATGTGAAGTGTTCAAAGAGGTTTTTGGTTGATATAAATGAAGTAACAATGTCAATTTACAAGAAAGGGGGTTTGAATTGTACATGCACCTTTTAAAAATTAATTGTTAAAAACTTAAGAAAATAACTCAAGATGACCTTGATTGTAAAACAGAAAACGGAGAACGTTCTTGGTTTTAACCAGAAAACGGAGAACGTTCCTTGGTTAGTTAAAATTAGTAATTCAATTTATGTAATTAACTTGATAATCAATCAAACTGAAAGTAAATAGATAAGGGAAGAGATACCACACAACGATATATACTGGTTTCACCCAACTCGGGTTACGTCCAGTCCTCACAACCCGTGAGATTTTCCACTAAGTGTTTTAAAACAAAGAACCCTTCTTGGTTTTACAGTACCTAGTTCAGATCAGCCTTGATCTGTTTCAATCTCTATTACTTTCCACCCAGAAAGTAACAACAGTACCTATCTAAAACTTGATAGGATGTAATCTTCAAACAAACTATAAACAAACTCTTTATAAGGTTTGAGTTTTTTACAATTGAATTGTTTTTTGTGTCAGAATCTGAAGATTCTCAACTCTTGTTTGAGAATAGATTCTTTACAAGGATCTAATGATAATTGCGCAAACTAATATATGAATATGAATCAGCAGCTTGTTTCGCAAAAAGCAGAATGATGATTGCCTTCTGTTTTGCAGAATTCAAGTATGTATGTGATTGTATTTATGGATTTCTTAGCACTTGAATTTCTTTCCTTGAATTCTGGATATTGGCCTTCATTTATAGGCTGTAGAGGCACGAATGAAGTACAAAAGAGCTGTTGGAGAAGCTCTGCTTTTTTGAATGAAACATTATTTCAGAATAAAAATAATCCTTTAATTGAAATAGCTTTTTGACTTTATTGGTTTAGCATTTAAAGCAGTTCTGTCCTTTTTAGAAAGTAACTCTTGACGTTTCTTTCATTGATCTTGCATGGTACATTCTCTGTCTTGAGTCTTGAGTGTAGCTAAAGAAGTTTGAGAGGAATTATAGCTATTTCAGAGGAGATGTAGTGCTGCTGTTATTGTGCAGAAATGAAGAATGATTAACGTTCTGGGTTTGTCCCAGTTTGACTTCTTGAGCTTCAATAATCATTCTGGAGTTCCGTTTATCATTATGGATTTCCTTTGCAATTGTCTTGTCATATGTCAAGATTGTCGAACTTTCTTGACATTTGATTTTTGGAGTTGCAAACTGTCATGACTTTTGTCTGTTCTTTGAGTCGCTTTATTTTTGAGATCAAATAGCCTTTTTGAGCTTGGATGAATCCTACTTGTTCCTTGCCATGTACTGATTAGATATGAATAAATTTCCAGGGCAGACTCTTTGTTAAAGAGGTAGAAAAAGTTTGATCAACATGTTGTGATGGACTTTTTTGACGCTGGAGATCTTTCTCTGTTTTAATGTTCTTGTTCTTGTTTTCTTTGTTTTGCTTGATTCTGTTCTTAATTAAATT
>PGWS01032563.1:0-15000 GCA_002896235.1 Cicer reticulatum
TTGTAACCGTCACCTGTAATCCGCGCAGGTGTGTCCGCACCCCCCTGAGTGGACGAGAAAGAAAGGATTTTTCGGAGACTTCGTTCCAGACCCAGGAGTTAACTTTCCCGTATGAGCATTCGGTACATGTATAAGTCCGTGGAAGAGTGAAAGGGTCACCACTACTGAGGATCTCCCCCCTAATCTTAGATAGGTCGTCTGAGGGTTCGCCGCGGTTCATTGCTGTGCTTACACACTAGGCTACCCTTCTCCGAAAGCTCCGCGGGACCACCTACCACTAGTCTTCGGCCGGAGGGGTTTATTGCACAAAAACGCCGGGACGCAGGCTCCCTAAGAGGGAAGCCCAACGAATGTCAGATGCAAAGCCCCGCACCTCATTAAGATCATATTGGCATACTCTCCCAAAAAAAAAAGAGCAGACCCCATTGAAGACGAGAGTGAGGTACAACAAGGCCATTTCTGTCCACCGCCCTTCTCACGGAGCCGTACGTGGACGTTACCGCTCATACAGCTACCAGCCGGCAAGAAGTCAGCCTCCCTCTTAAATGGAAGTATGGATGAATCGACATCAAATAGAGGTATTAGGTTTTTTTTTCAGCAATAACAGGAGCCGAGCTTTTTTCACAAAAACATACGGGCCCCCCCTATCTACGCTGCGCGCCCTTGACATTTTTGAGGACTCACTGGCTCCTTCTCCCGTGTACATCACCGCTCTATGTAATTCGTAAGGCCAGCAGAGGCAGTGATGCCATGTCTCAATACCCGAGCCGAAAACGCCAAACTTTTGCACCTCCATGTCATGATATCCTCATTCATTTAACTTACTACTTGCAACCTTGGTTGCGTGAGGCCGATCCTCACATACCATCCTGTTCAAGTTCCGTTATGAGGTTCTGGTCTCTGCCGAAGTTCAACGCATTGACCGCAGATTGCGAGAACGTGAGCTTCATGCCTTCTATAGATTAGGGAGGTCAGTTCGTGCCACTAGAGAGTATGGAGATGGCTCCTTCCACCCGGTCCTAGACATCAATACTCAGGGTCTCGCCCTTTTGCGTCATACCGTTATCATCCATCCGAAGAAAGAATACCCGAAGGCTCTTGGCCTTGTGTATAAAGCTTATAAGGATAAACTTTGGGAGGAAAGATAAAGCGAGAGAAACCTCTCGCTTTCAAGAGGATTCGCGGCATGTCAAGCCGGTTACCTTCGTTTGGCTAAGATTATTCTGCCAAGGCGAGTTTCGGCAAGTAACATTGACCCCACACAAAATCACGTTCACGAAACTAAAACTACTTTTTTATTTATATACGCAATTCATTTCGCCTCATCGACTCTATATCTAGCCAAGTAAAGACTTGCATTCTGTTACTCTGAGAAAGATCCGGTTATCTTAGGTTAGGATTCTTCTTTATCTTTTATCTTCCTTACTTTACTTTTAGTTGAATAATATAAGGAAGGAGTCCCTTTTTTCGGGGAATAGGCAGGATATCATTGGTTTGGGGAAAACTGGTTAAAAAGACGAATGCTCCTCCATCTGTGGTTATTGCTTTGGATCCTATAAGCTACTAACTATTCTAGTTAGCCTGGCTAAGAAGACCCTGTCAAGCCTTGGATTCGACTTTTGGCCAATGCCACTCGAAAGAAGGGAATCGGAGAGATCTTTGAACAGCAGAAAAGACGGATCTGATAACATAGCCATAGTTACGGTTTCAGGGCTTAGAGGAGACTGGACGCGTACCGAACGAAGATCGTGTCTATTACGCTAAAACAATCCATATAGGTGGAAGCTGGAAGCTTCAATAGTTCCCCGCTGAACCCTTAGAGTGCTATGATGGGTATTTCAGTTCGTCCCTACAAAATTTAATCCGCTTAGGTGCCGCCACGGATAGGCATCAAGGTTGAAATCCTTCGAAGAGAGCCCAATTAACCACTCTTATCATTGGATTGGCTTTCCGCATCCTCACGGGGCCGCTCGGACTTTGAACCTGAAAATATAAATAAGTATGGAATTAGAGCTCGAGTGGGGCCATCAACCACAGCACAGGTTGAATAATACTAATGAGACAGACCTCCGAATCCGCTTAAAGATGCTTCTGAAGCCTGAGTTCCAGGCAAGAGAAAGACCAGGATAAATGGCCAAAAATTCTGCTGGCACAGTTCGTAGCATGTCCTAGGTTCTCATGAATCCAATGATCAATTCTCCATTCGAATTTCTAATGAGTCCCCATTGCTGGTCCTGGATTATTCTTGGCGCAACCATCAACATTTCCTTGGTCTTAAGAGATAGACTTGGCTCTCTTATCTTTCAATCTGGACTTGCATGTGTTCCGCATATGACTATTTCGAGTGATTGCTGCTATCTGGCTTGAGTTAGACAAGCAGAGAAGGATCTTATGCCACCGGTGATCGGCCTGTCTATCTAGTATCTAGTACTAGGACTAGTAGAGTAGAGGCACTACTGGGCGGGGCTTCCTCGATCACAGCTTCTCGCTTAGCTAACTGCCAGACAAGGATGCAAATCAACTCCTTATATAGAATAAGATCGACACATTCAATGAAGCAGCCAGTCCGGCAGACAAGCTACTTTCTGATTCTAGGACTGGCGGATCCTCTATCTATTAGCATACCCGTACCGGCAGTTAGACTAGCACTCTCTCCCGCAGTAACCGGCTGTAAGAGAGCTGACTGTCTACCTGATTCAGTCTACTGGCAGTGAGTACCAGACTATGAGATAGCCTGGCCAGTGCATCCAATCTGATACCAGGCAGGAAGCTTATTGATTGTTTCCCCGTCTGCTTTCCTTAAGATCTACAGAATACGTTATAGATGAGCCTGCCAACCGTTCCACCGGAGCGGTTTGGTTGAAAGTCCCATCCATAGGGAGTGTCGACAGAACCGTCATACACCACTTATGAAGGGGATGTAAAACACGCGGGATAACCCAGTTACCTATGGCAAATATCCTACGCTTCCCCCCACCCTCTATAGACTGACCTAGTCGGCCGAGGCTGGGCATAACCTCAGCAAACTCTGGACAAGGATGTCCGACTCTAACAGCTTCCTCAAATGCAGAACAACCTATCTGCGAGATGAGTTCGTTGTTAGGGTCAAAACAATACCTCGTCCAAGGAAACCACAACGCGCCTAACCAATTAGCTTGTTGACGCCCACGGAACTTATTCCGAGACTCAGCAAGTTGAAACCTTGAATGGATTTCAAAGGGAAGGCTCGGAAGACAGATGGAACTCCTTTCTTACGACGAGAGCCCTTCACTTCAATCGGATAGGCTTCATCTTAGATGGTGTGGCCTTCCAGGTCGGATCCCAAGTCATTCCTTGTAGCAAAGGAATACTAGAGATAGACGGAACATACCTTTGCAGTAATTCTTTAAAAAAAAAAAGAATTCGCAGCATCGGTAGCCAAGGCCTTCACATTAGAAGGGGGAGTAGAGATAGAAGAGAAAGTTGATCTATCCACTTTCTTAGCCAATTAAAAAAATGTTTGCTATAGTAAAGAAAGATACAAACTACTATATCTGCTCGATCATCACGCCTACGGATCACCTTACGGTGAAACGGGGAATGATCCTTGGGAGTCCCGTCCTCGTGAGAGAGATGGGAACGGATAGTTCGGTCAACCTCTTTGGGTGAGTAGAAGAAGAATAGTGCATAAAGCATGTTGATGCTTGTTTACAGTAAAGTGCAACATACAGCCACCCTGATCGACGGCCTCACTTTACTACCTGTTTAACCAGGTGATGAACACCAAGACAGATTTCTATCGTTAAACCCACCGGTGACCACCAAAGGAATCTTCAAAAGAACCTTAGTTTAGTAGTAGGGTCTTTTCCAAAATGCCCTTGCTTTTCAGTAACGCTCGAAATCACTGATGTCGAGTTCAATCAGAGTAGCTTACGGACTTGGAACCTCTGGCTGAAAAAGATTGAATTACTTCAAAGGGAGGGGTTTCTCGGCGAATTCCGGGTATTCAATCTCTTTTTTCGGACTTTGCCTCTTCCCTTTCCTTTGAAAAATTCCCTCCAACAAGCTCTTGAAAGTCTTTGACTAAGCCTTCTTCCCGCTCTACTGGAAACTTTCCAATATGCTTCGAGTGCCTTTAATATAAATAAAAGATAAGAGGCAGAGGAAATATCGATTTCGATGGAAGCCAATTCAACCGCTTCGCCCCTATTCATTCTCTAAAGTAAAGGTATCGACAGAAAGAAGTCCCTAGCTTCAGAAGTGGCAGCAGTGCTCTCGTATATAAGAGAAAGGCTGCTTTTACTTTTAGGAGTGATCCTTCCCTCTAACCGCTAACTCGAAATAAAATAAGCTAAGAGAGATGTGGCAAAGAAGGAATTTCAAGAGGTGCGTCGAGAAGTTCCATACCTTCTTGATAGAGTCCATTGCCTTGCTTGTACTTACTTAAGTCAAGATTGGCTTGGTGTTAAGTGTATAAAAAATAAACAATTTCAAATCATCCCTGCTCCTCGAAGTCTTTCTTCGACGTCAGAGAGTTTGATCGAGAAAGCTTGGGTGGACCCCCAACCATTAGCGCATTCTAAGATTCAGATGACTAATTGGCTGGAGTTGCAGAGGGAGAAAGGTGAATCCGCTCATGATGCGTGGAAAGTAGGGGAAGAGTCTGATTCAAAACCGTCTGCGATAGATCACGTCGAACTGAAGCACTTAAGAAAGAAGCTGATAACTTTTGGTTGATTTGATGCTCATTCTGACACGGTTCATATAAAGTCACAGCACAGACATAACCTGGTTGCTGCTACTAGTCAGGCTCATCAAATGCAAACACGGCTCTTGTTGGCCTTGGCCCGGCCGTCAACTGCTTCAACTGCAGATGCGGCTGACCTAGATCTAGATGTCCCATCAATAGCGAAGGAAGTGGCTGAACTCGTTCTTTGGGACTTGGACTCTGACTTTCCGTACTCGTCCCTGAACCCAATGGGGAATCCGTCCCTTTCAGCCCCTGAACCTAATGAGTACGCTGAGGCTTCTCCTTCCCCTGAAATCGGCCGTAAACAGACACTGCTTGAAGACAAGAAAGGTTGGGACAAAGACCTCTCTTTCAAATCTCGTAGGAAGTGGAAAGGAAGTAGCTTGTGCTTGGCGTGCTCTAAGCTCCGAAGCTGATGTTCTATTGAATTAACCTCAACAACTCGTGAAATTTGACTAATGGCCGAAGTCCTTCTTCGCGCACAGCCAGACCTTCTGCTCGATTGTTTGTTGCCTCAGTTGGGAAGAAGGCTGGAATCTGTCTCTCCCTAGCCCTAGGATAGAATGTGATCTCTTTCTCTCCACTCCCCCTCCCCGACTTCCATTGAAGTAAGGGCGGGTTCTCTCCTTGCTGGATTGCTGTCTTCCGCCATTCAATGCTGTTGTCAGTTTGTTTGTTGAAGTCAGACAGACAGCTTTGACACTTCCCGTGCTCTTACAATCTCTTTTATAAGAGAGAAAGAGACATGGAAGAGAGTTTCACCAGGTCTCCTTTTCTCTGCACTCCTGTTGCTTGCCTTACTCGGGCATTAAGCCTTAGGTTAGGGCAAGCGGGTGAACCGACTCAATGATAGATATCAGGTTAGAACCACCAGTCAGATAAGGGGAGAAATCCTCATCAAGCATAACGGCTTTTATCACTAAGATATGATCTCCAGTTCAGGCTAATCAATCAACTCAATCGATTAGCGTAGATGAAGAGATTGGCTCGTTGATCTTTGATTCGAGAGTCTTCCCGGCTGGCCTAACTAGTTGAACCCCTGAGGGCTAATCCATCAAGATCGTAGCTAAGCCGGAAAGACGACCCTTTGCGAAAAACCAGATATAGAGAGTGTTCAGTGAGTGATCGTTGTTGTCGTGGAAGGGTTCTCTTTGAACGAATCCTATTCGTAGTTCTGAATAAACCTCCTAAGTCAATTCAATCCGGACGGGAAAAATTCCAAAGGATCATGCCGAGTTCCAGAAAGATTCTTTTTTCATCAAAGACCGAGGTAGGATGCGCGTGACTAATCAATTACCTGCTGCTTTCCACAAGGGTATGAAAGATTTGGATAAAGTATCACTCTCGATGGCAAGGCTGGGGAAGATCGATCTAAGGGGTTAACCTATTTCCGGATTCCTTCTAGTGCTTAAGGTGCGTAGCGGAAGAAGACTTTTAACGCTTTCTTAATTGCGTTGCGCCATAATTAATATATTAGTAAGCCATGGAACTTCTTGATCTGTAAGAAACTGTCTGACTAGCACCCGTAATAGGCCTACTTATAGGAATGGATAGCATCTTTACCTTATTTAGGAAAGTCGTTAATTTGTCCAATCCCGTACCCCTCCGGTCTGGCAAGGAATCAAATAAGTACGTAACTGAGGCAAGGCAATCGTTTCTTTAAGTCAGTGTGCTCCAGTCTAGGTATTTGATGACCCCTTTGTAAGGGAAAGGGAAGTCCGGCTAACTCTATATTTGATTTCTATTTACTATATAGGATAGGGGCAGGTCTCGTCTGTTGAAAGTGTTCGTAGCGCTGCTGGTTTAGTTCCCCACTCGGATTGTCGGGGGAGGGGAATTGAACATTTGGTTTGAAACTCTCTATCTAAGAGTCTTAGGTTATAGAAAACCTTATAGTAAGATGCAAGCTTAGTTGAGTTCAGTTACGCCAAGTAATTGCATATAGAGAAGAGAAGTAGCCGTTGAAGCAATAGAAATATCATAAGAGAGAGAAGAAAGCGACTTTTTCGCCCACCAAATCCCATGTCTTTCTTGGTTGGTAAACCCAACCGGCGATTTACATTACAACAAGTCTTTGCTAAAAGAAAGCAAAGCGGATCACTTTGACTGTTCATATATAAGAATGCCAAGCTGGTGCGAGTTTTTTAGAGCAAGAAAAGAATATGAACGAGGAGAAAGCATTCGTTATCTTTATATGGATAGCCAATTCTTATTAAGATATTGTTTGTATTCTTTACCCGGAAAATGGGTTTACTATTTTGAAAGATCGGAACATGGGAATAGATATGGAACCAAAACGGACTACCTATTTCAATTTGTGTGCTTTCTTAAATTGCATACCTATACAAGGGTTCAAGTTTCGATCGATATTTGCGGAGTTGATTATCCCTCTCGAAAACGAAGATTTGAAGTGGTCTATAATTTACTGAGTACTCGATATAACTCACGCATTCTTGTACAAACCAGTGCAGACGAAGTAACACGAATATCTCCGGTAGTCAGTCTATTTCCATCAGCCGGCCGGTGGGAGCGAGAAGTTTGGGATATGTTTGGTGTTTCTTCCATCAATCATCCGGATCTACGCCGTATATCAACAGATTATGGTTTCGAGGGTCATCCATTACGAAAAGACCTTCCTCTGAGTGGATATGTAGAAGTACGCTATGATGATCCAGAGAAACGTGTGGTTTCTGAACCCATTGAGATGACCCAAGAATTTCGCTATTTCGATTTTGCTAGTCCTTGGGAACAGCGTAAGCGACGGATAATTCAGAAAGAATCATAATAGGTCCAGCTCTATAGGATAGGGGACAAATCAATAGGAAATGCTATTTGCTTTGTAAGAAGAAGAATAAACTGATATGAAATGAAAGAGTTCGCGGGAATTGTCTTGATCGTCGGATATCATTTTCAAATAGTAGTCAGAAGTCTTATCGAACGATTTCCTGCAATTCTTCCCAGTATGTCATGAGTAAAGAATCCAGCTACAACTCTCGATCTATACAAAACGCACTGGGTTTTTGTGTTTCTTTCGGTTTCATTGATAGCAGAAGAGCCTGACTCTATAGGATTAGGGGCACTAGCGCTTTATTTAAAAAATAAAAAGTAAAGGGGCCTGAAAACGTAACGTAATAGGCTGCTATTCTAGGCTCGCTTCGCTCCGCCCCTTATTGGAAAACTAAAGCGCTAACGCGCCTTATATTCTTTAGTAAAGCAAAGCAACCTTTCGCGCCAGGCGCTCACGTTTTTTGTCGTCTGGGTGGAAGCTGGCGGCAGGGCTTGCTTAACCGTATATATGGAATCGGGACTCGCCCTGGATCTCCGAATAGCCTCACCTGAAACTGGTAGACACACTGAGCCACCACGTACCCCTCTCGCCCGTCGTATGCTATGGATGGTCACACTAGCCCTCGATGGCATGGCGGGATTTCCCATTGACTGTTCCTGAGGTGAGGTCATTCATTCTTTCTTTTGGGAGATCCTTAATCCTGGAAAGAAGGAAAGGCATCAATCCAGACCGGCAGCACCCGAAAAGGAGTCTTAGCTTTAGGTAGTCTTTCCACGCTTGGCTTTGCTAGGCAGGCTTCCCCGGTCGTACCGTTCGTAAATTCCTTCCGTTCTCCGCCAATTCTTTTTTTTTATTTTGCTTCCATTGTCTTGCTGAACTGCTTTTCCTGTTGAAGCTTTTACGGGGGCTTTTGCTCATGCCGATTCAGAATGCTTTCTCATGAAAATATGAAATATATCTTTTGTGTCCATTCACCGAGACGAGCACAAGACAGTGCTTGGAGATTCTATCTTGTCTTCTTTCGCTTGGTTTCCCCAGGTGGGTGGTGCGGTTGGGGAGTAGAGACCTCGATGCCGGGTCGTTCCAAAGTGACTTGCTATTGCTGCTGCAGTGCATCTTGTTCATCATCCAGGAATTTCTTTAGAATCTTTGCCTTCCTTACCAGGAATTGGATTCGAACCAAGTATAAGATATTAAAAATGCCGGAGAATACCCGGTATTTGAGTTTTTAGCATTAACACGATTAAATCTTCTTTTTTCCTAGCCGATTCTTCCCTTCCTTCTCTTCTCACTCCCCGGGTTTAGCTCCCGACTGGAGGGAGAGGGGCAAGGCATTAGGGATAGCAGCTTTCGTCTCCAGTAATGGATGGATAAGGTGGTAGTGCCAAATTTCGGAGTAGCCGTAATGGAAGAACTTTTAGCTTGGTTGTCCGGCCCTCTTCACCGATCTCCTAGCCCTACGAATCAAACATCTCCGGGCATCTGGTTTCAAAGAGAGATTGGTTAGTCGCCTTCTGTTCATTCTGACCCCTGACTACCGGACCCCATTGGTTAAGTTGGGGCAGGAATAGCTATCGGACTACGATCACAGGCCGGGCCGACCCTCCTTTATTCTAGTCCAGTTGGAGAGGGAAAAGTCCCATCCGTTCCAGAAGTCGCAGAGAAATGGAAGGCTTAAATACCTAAAACTACGGAGGCATGATCTAAAAATGGGTAAGCCCGGTGGTTCAAGTTGAGCCTAGCCAACAACCAACATCAGCTTCTAGGGATAGTAGGAGCTCCTGTAGCTCCAACCATTCTAGTGAACCGGTCGAGACCAGCAGCTATGAATACCCTGTGCCGGTTGTGCGAAGGCAGCCTCAATAAAAATCAAGAAAAACGTCCTCCTCAGGAAAGAAAGCTGATTCACCTCTACCCTATTGGTTAATCCCGAAGGAAGCTTCCCTGAGAGAGCTGCTATAAGATAAGCTCTTTTTCCATTTAGTTTTAGAGAGAGTAGCTTGCTTTCCGCGGTCTGCTATTCCTTTCCTCTAATGACTCAATTTAAAACCTACCGAAATGGCTCTTTAAAGAAGGGCTTGATTCACAGGAAAATTTTTAGAGGGTCGACCAGTCCATTTATCATCCCACCACTCACCCAAGCAAGCTCAGGAGTTCAGGTGCTACAGATTAGTGAAGCCCGATCGTAAGTAACTTCCACAAAAGATATCTTGTTTTTGTCCTTCTCGGGTTCCAGTCTAATCTTCTGCTGCTGCCCCCGGCCTATACTTAATTTAAGACTTTCTGGTCCAGGCCTCAGGCTTACACAAGTCTAATTCTTCCGCTACCGATATTGGATCTGAGCCTTCCTTGAAAGAATCGCAAACAAAGAGTCAATTGCTTAGCTTATCGAGATCGCCCCCTCTTTCTTTCCTTTTGCGCCAAAATTCCTTTCTTTTTTCTATTTAGCTTCTGCCACACATTTGACACTGACACCTGGGCTCCACCTGAGGATCACCCAGACGCACGAGCACAGACTGGTGTACACTCTCTGCACATCGCGGGACTTAGGCCTTTGCATGCAGCACCTGTCTTCCGCAGGTCTAGAGTAGCACAACTGAAGCAAAACCTTTCCATCTTTTCGGCAATACGCGCCCGGGAGAGAGAGACATCTCTCGTTATTGCTGCCTTTCTTACTACTTTGACACAGTCGTCTACGTAAAGGTCTGCACTCAGGAGAGATGCAGTCCCCCATGTATGACATCTTTGAGCCTTCACTGATGAATGTTAAGATGAAAGCACAAGAGACTAGCACCCTTTCTCAACCTAAGAAGCTTGCATCTAGGATTCAGACTAGCCCACAATCTAAAATAAATTCCTCCAATAAGAGTCAACCCATGTCACAAAGCAATCCATTTCTACAGAACGGAGAAAGGTTATGCAGGCGGGTGTTCATTTGCAGTTGCTGGTCGGGGCCGTGGGGATGGAAAGAAAGATGAATAGTTCGGTTGGCCTTGGCCGGAGATGGAGACACAGGTGGGTAGGTAGAGAATACCGAGAGACAACTCTCTCTAAGCCCCGGGGGAAGCTCGATGCGGGTCTTTGCCTAGCCTTCTCCTCTGCTCTTACTCCGGTTGATGTGCCTTCTCCAGTTTCAATGAAGAAAAACTAGTGGAATGCATTCTTCCAGGCGGAAGCCCATTCCTTGTGCTCAAGTCAATTAATTAAACAAATAAGATTAAAAGAAGGAGATGAAAGAGCGGGAATTTCTTATTGACCAAGGCAGAGGGATTTCCCAGCGGAGAGGGCAGTGACATATAAAAAATATTCCGGGTTAACAAACCTATCTGTTAAAGGAGTAATCCGTGAGACCTTAATCCTAGCCCACGGTTGTTAAAGAAGTTCCCTGTCCCTTGTTTTCACTACCACATTGTGCTTTCTACCATGGATTGGATCAAGTGCCTCGCTGCTTATCGACTGGAATTGCTGGAGCTTGGCAAGAACTAGGTCAGATAGATCAGCTATTAGGTAGTGTAGTTCTGAGTTCCCGGAATCAGCGGAGGAGAATGACTTGGTTGCTAAAGCCTTCTTTAAAACCTACCTCTTTCCGAACTGGCAACTGGTAACAAAACAAGTGAGGTAGATAGTCCGATCATCACCAGATCGATCGCTAATACTAAAATACTAATACAAGGGGAGGCTGGCAGCCGATAAACGTAGAAAGGGATGCTACTAGAACAAAGATAAGCCTGTTCTAACTAGAGGGACAAGAGCGGGAGTTTCCTCCGCAGTCTTAGGTGCCGGTAGCGCAATCTGGAACTATGTCCTAAACTACTAAGGGAACGGGGAAGCAAGATATTTATACCTATTTTAAGTTATTAGAAAGAAAAAAGAGAGATTCTCCACTTGCTGAGCTACATCCGCTTGTCTTGAAGTAAGCTCAACGAGTCCCTTCTTTCTCCTTGTTCTAATTCTCACTCTTATTTGACTCTTCGGCATTGGCATCTATCTATATCTAAGTGAAGCTGAAGCAGCAGCCTCTGGAAAAGATTCAACCACACCACTTCACTTACCTTACTTTCAAGTAGATGAGCTTGATCTTCAGCCTTACACTTTGCTCCTCGCACAGTAGCACATGCTGTTTCATCAACTCTAAAGACCTTATGTTTCGATTAATATCCTAGTTCCACTCCTGGAGATCTGCGAAACTACCCCTTAAGCTGATCAAGCTGCTGATCACTCCGGTCACCCGGATCTTGTTGTAGACCCGAAAGGAGTTGAAAAATAAGTTACTCTAATCGAGCTTGTTGTCCCCGACCGGCCGGTCTATAACAAATCAAACAAAGCAAGCAAGACAGATGAACACGCAAACCGACTGGGAGAAGAACCGAAAGATTGATTGCAAAGAAAAGCAAATACTAGAGTTAGAGTACTGAGGATAGAAGGGAAATCTCTCCATTTTGCTTGCGAAAACTCGCTGGGTTAACCTGAAGTGACTGCAGGCCCTTAATATTACCTCCAACTGGGCTTTTTTCCTCCGGACATCCTCCCTTTTATTTATTCCTTTACAGGTGGTTTAAACATTCTTATCTTAGGGGTACCCTTTTATCTTTTTATAGAAGAAATTAAATCATGTAAGTAAGGAGAGGAAAAAAACCTCGTATCTTTCGGGGGGGCGGGCTCTTCTAGCATCAGCATGGATTGACCAGAGACTGGGAGTAGTCGTCATCTTTGTCCATAGTAGTCATCCAGCGGAAAGACCACTTAGCGCAGGAAATCGAGCACAGCTTTCGCAGCATTTTTCGTTTATTGGGAGACTGAAAGAAGGATTTTATTACGGAAAGATGGTTATGGAAAGCCTATCATGACATCGTTTATCGCGGTTCATGTGTGGCTGCTCGCTCTTGCCTTTCCTTGTCCAACTGCTATAAGCGGCATTGCTTAGCTTAGCATAACAGCTAGCATCAAACTACCAATCAATAAAGAAAGCACCTTCATGGACTGAGAACGGGGAAGCCCCTCTTCTTTTCTTGGAGTTGCGCTTTCAAGAGCGCTATAAAGACTATTCATTCCCAGAAGTAACGATCTTAATGGCTTTGAAGCCGCTAGGGATGAATCTAGGACAAATATTCTTGGTCAGCTCTCTCGTCTTTCACTGCTAGGTCAGCTAGCCTAGTTCGTAGTTGCAGGTGGGAACGTTAAATACTGCCTTCGATCCGTTGACCCGGGCAACCTCGTCCCTCATCGCTTGTTAGAGAGCTATAACTTCACCGGTGAGATTGCCAGCCAGGGGAGATCTATTTGATTGGGAAGTTCTTAGCGGATATCAAAGGTGCAATCCGCAAATCGCATGTGTTAAGTATGGCATTTCACCGATGCTTCGATCACTTCCTATAGATACCGCCTAGCTTGAAAGAGAAAGAGATCACAGGCATGTGGTGAAGCATACCGAGAGAAATAGCAGTGAAATAAACCATATCGAGCACAGGTCTCACTCTACAAGTTCAGTTCGATGAGCTCCTAGCGGACCTGTGCCTACTATCTACTTAGTGTGTGTGCTAGGGAAAGCAAGCAAGCTGAGCAGTTCTCACTGTGTCCGGTGACCAACAAAGCTTGTGGACTACTACTGGGACGAACTCTTCTACATACTGGTGGGACTATTCACTGACTAACTGATTCGGGGAACGAAGAAGGCCCGATATCTACCTACATCTACAGTCGTAGAAGATAGCGACTTGATTGTACTATAGGCAAAGCCATCCCATATGCCCTTCTTCAGTCATATGATTCACAGTTCAGCCTGCTCAGCCCCAATCAATGCTTTCTTCTTCAGGCTTCAAAGCCTTTTCGTTAGCAATCCCTTCACACCGCCCTCCTCACTCCTCATCAAGCAATGGATGGTAGTAGTGCTGTCAAGTCAAGAGTTCAGACCGTCGAATGAATTGAATTGTGGCCTGGTGGGAGGACTTGTGTTACGATGCAGCTGGCACCTTTGAGGTCTCGTTGCAGAGTAGGCAGACACTCTTGCGTGCACTGTACACGGTTGGCGCGGTTGTGATAACTTAATGGAACTTTTGAGTTGAATTCCGAGGTGTGGAAAAGTGGAGTAGTGACTTTGTGGTCCCCGATTGGTACAAGAGTCAGATGGTGAATCTTCTCAGTAAGGGCAAAGTTCGGATTGAGCTTATGGTAACAGGGGGGCAAGAGTGTTACTGTTACACTTTGAACTTCAATCTTGGCTGGTCTGTCTATTCAAACCAGTACTCGAGAGAAGGGACTCAAAGCGCTGTTCTCCTAGGGCTGACTCAACTATAGTTTTATGGAAGGAAGTACTCGATCACTTATAGCTGGATTTGATCCATCAATGGAAGCTCGATTGTATCGCAGGTTGGTATGTGCCTTCCTTCCAAAGGAACATTGAACGAAGGGCTCATCTATAGAAAGCAAGCTATAGCTATGGGAATAAGTCATGTCCTAAGCCTAAGGTTTTGGGCACCGTAGTCTCATCTATATCGATGGCATTAAAAAGGGGATTTCCTTCTTTGCCACATCTTGATTCTCTTAAGAAATTCCCTATTCAGGGTTTCCTGCTCCTCAGTGAACCGGATCAACCACGACGGCAGGGTCTACTTCTACTGGTCTTGGATTCTCCCTGCATACATCATCATCAACGACTAAAAAGAAGGCTTATACTTTTTTCTCCTCTGAATCTGCAATGCTGTAATCTGCATCTCCCTTAGTCTTTTCACTTCCACCTAACCTAGAACCTAGGATAGTTAGAGGTTTAGGATCAAGCCCAGCCTCAGCTATGGTCTCCCCGCAACAGTTCTCGATGAGCCGCAACCTCAGCATCAAAGAGGTTCTCACTCCCTTCCAACAAAGAAAGTTCAGCTTGATCAGAAACAGACCCAACAAGATCACCTTGGGACTGACCAGACCGAAACGGGTCAGAAGTGGAAACTCTTTACTCGCTGGAAAGAGCGAGTAGTAACAACAGGAGCTTGGAGAAAATCCTCGATGGGGATAAAGCAGTAGCGTAATACCACCTGACGTACTTGAGCCAGGCTTCAGTCCAAGATCTTAGAAGTGTCATATCCTCTAAGTACTCAAAAGTCTCAGACTTATAAGTACTCGTTGGAGGCACCACAAGATCCTTAGGTCTGAAAGCTTGTTGAAGCTTCCAGATCAATCGACCTTTTAAATAAGGGTCGACAGGACAGCACTGGCCAAGCCACAACTCGAAAGGTAGCTTAGCCTTTAACCAAATAGCTTTCAGCCGTAAGACTGTAGACGACTTAGTGTGGTTAAGTTTACCAAGAAGCCTATAACCAATACCATACAATCGACATAGAGTGGAAAACCTCTGTATCTTATAGAGATGACAAAGGGAATACTGTCCATGTATTGTATGGGAATTAGCCTGGTTTCGAAGAGAGGGGATAAATCTACTGTTAAATTATTACACCTAAACTTCTTAGCAAACTCAGCGCCACCCACATCTGAG
>PGWS01032563.1:20000-30000 GCA_002896235.1 Cicer reticulatum
CCCCACCTGGGGAAATCCTGGGCACTCACTCAAGTCAACCCTGACTGTATCTCTCTCCCTACTAGATAAACGAGTGGATTCTCTTTGGCGCGGAAAGTGAGCTTAGTTTCTTCGCCTCAAGTCAGAGCTCTTGGCTTGCTTTCCTCTCTAGTACATTAATTTGATCTCCCTACTGTGCTGTAAAGACAGACTCTGTCCCTTAGTGAAAGCGAAAAAAAAAGTAAATTAATGTGAGAGTTGCAAGAATCGGAGGCTGCTTAGAATTAGGAGTCTGACCTTTACCTTTCTTTGGTGCATTCGTCTCTAAGCTCTAAGTCAGTTCTTTCTTTACGAAGAGGTTCTTTTCTCAATGTCATTATCTTCCCTTCCTCGCCTCGGTAAAGTAACTAATACCAGTCTCGATCTCCTCTAGGGCAAAATATAAGTAAATGAATCCTCCTTTCGTGTTTGATTAAAGTTCCATCCTTCCTCTCCCGGTGGTCGAGCGAGTTTTCACTTCCTCTATACAGGTGCTCGTCAGAGCAGGAAAAAAGTACCTTAACCTTTCAACAACGGGATAGAATCTAACTCTCAATCCAGGCTTAGACCAGCTCAAAGCTATACAAAAGATCCTTCTTAGTAACATAAGTCAATCCATTCAATGGAAGGGGTTAAGGTAAAAAGCTTCTTCCACTCTCTAAGGAGAAAGACCAGCGATTCTAGATTCGAAATAAAAAACAATGGGGTATAACGCACGTATCGACATGGTACCTTCCAGGAACGTAACTTTTAAGGCTACTTAGTCTTGGTTCCCCCGCAGCCCCAGAAAAGACAGATACAGATAAAGTAGCGGCATTAGGTGAAAAATAAATTTTCTATGGGCTATGGTTACGATTACGATACCCGGTTGACCTTACTTTACTTACCTTACCTATTCTAATTAGAGTTTCATTCCATCGAGTTAAGGCATTAAGGCAACAGCTTAGCTTAGCATCTAACGAAGGGCTCACCGCTACCATTTTTCAGCTCAAAGCCTTACAGATCATATTCTCGTTCTAAGTCAGACGGGGGCACAAGGTTGACGTCCTTTGCTTTGGTCTACACCTTCGTTGAAGAGTTCCGGTTAGGCAGCTCAACCGCCTTTCGAAGAAAGTTTGAAAAGAAAAAAGGCTCGTTTATACTTGGCACGGAATCGAGCCTAAAGTCTTAATCTTCTTAACCTTTAAAGAGATTTGAGATCTTTTTTTAGCCGAATCTGAGTTTGTGAATCTAATGCCAGGCTTCATACATATAGATCTGATAGATAGAGAGACTCCGTTACCTAGTTAGGAGCCTCTTATGCTTTTAGATGCTACCTAGCTGATGTTTCCAAGTCGATGAATCGAATCCACATCTTTTACCATTCAACTAACGAGTACACTACTCAAAAACAATGATTGATGTGATGTCTGGTCTAATAGCTCCTTTATAGGATGGATAGGTATGACTAGGGTATGTCCCTTTTAATAAGGTAGAAAGCAACCTCCCATATCCTGAGACCCCCTTTGCTGGGTAAAGCATATTTCCAGTTTTTTTCTTGACTGGAATGTAGTTTGAGTGACCTATTCCGTCTTCAATCAAGGGAAATGTTTTTTTTTCAAACAACGTACGCCCCAGATAAACAGACCTTTTTGGACCTCGGATAGGCGTTTTCTTTTAGAAAGAGAAAGATGTGCGCTTGACACGCTAGATGTTATGTGCTCTCAAGGCGAAATCTGAGATGAGAAGTCGAAAGCTAGTCCGTATTGAGATAAGCCCGATAAAGCTAGGAGACACGTACATAAGTAGGACTCTACTAACCGTCGTTTAGCAAGTCCGATCAAGCTCTTTCTATCCATGTGGGAGAGGTAAGCAAGATCTTTGATTGATGTGCCTGAATCAGGTTGATCAATGGTAGCTGCTTGGAGCTTTCTCTATACCTTAATTGAACTGCCCTGCTTGAATCTCTCTTTTGACAGACAGGTCATATATGAAAGGGATTTTAGAGAGACATAATGCTATCAGCTTCTGCTATTCCACATGCTACCGCTTTGAAGCTTCCCCCTTTATCCGCCCATGCAAGTAAATTAATGAAAAAGATTAAAGGAATGTGAACAAGGCGTTTCGAGACTGAGGTTTCCTAAGAAAAGGGCTCAGCTGATTCCCGGGTAGGGTCAACCATTATTGATAAAATATGTTATAATTATATTCCCAGAAAAAGTTTAATCTTTTGATGCTTTTGTCATGCCATTGAGATCCTTTTAGAAAGAAGGATGCTCAGAGTTTTAGTCTCACATAATGGAATTTCCCAAGATATGAATGCTCAGTTCAATGGGTATGGAAAGCCTCTCTGACTATAAAGTCTGGAATGGAGAGACCAATAGAAGTAGGAAATTGGGCACCTTAGCCAATTGTAAGACCCCACCTCTCTTAGGACATGACTCGGGAACAGGACTCATTTTTCTTTCTTCTTTGCTTTGCCTAAGCCAAGCTTCACATTAAACAAAAGAATTGGACCACTTTGTGGGGCGAGTTTGCTATTGCTAGAAGTTCGAAAGGAGTAGTAATAGGGGCTTTGGGGCATTCCCCCAGGGCATAACTAATTAGCGGCCTATTCTTTTTACTGTAATTATATTCCCATCTCTCAAGCTAAAGATAAGGAACTAAGGTAATAAGGTAAGCCCAAGCAGCTGCTATTTGAACAACGGATTAAGCCATTGAAGATCTACAACTTATGACTCCACTGGTAGTATACTATATGCAACCTATTCCGTAACAAGCGATTCTGGCTATAGCACCAGCTCATTCCCTGACTTCCTTTCTTCTCTCAGGACATTCTTTTCTTTTTTTTTACGATGTCATTTGCTTTCACTAGCACCGGTTAGGAGAACAGTAAGAGTTCCTCCCGTCCCACCGACTAATCGAAGGCTATTGCTTCTGTCTTCGTCTTTCTGGCAGCTATCTTTCTAAACAGGAGAGAAAGATAGCCCTAAACTCAGTGACTTTTCAAAGACACAGCTTAACCACACAAAATAAGTCTAATGGGATGGGATCTAGAGGCGATCTTCTATATAGAGATCGGTTTCCAAGTAATAGTAGGGATTTAACTTTGCTTTATCGTATAGTTTCTAGAAGCTGCTCGATCCCCTTCCCGAAAAGAGATTACTTCGAGCTTAAAATGATTTATCTAAGTCAAAGCTTATGGTTGCTTATAGGCAGTAGCTAAGCGCGCTGCATCGCCTTCTTCTTCCATTGAAGGAGTGTGAACTGTTCAAGACACCCGATAATAAAAATGAAAGGAATAAGAACAATCAAAAAAAAACAAAAAGTACGCACCTACTAGAACAACCGGGATCCATTCGTAAAAGATCAATATCAATATAAGATCAGTTGTATCTTCTACGACCTGACATTCTTCCAACAATATCTTCCACAAGAGTGCTCTAATGGCAAAGAGCAGTATCCACTTGAAACTCGGCATTACTTACTTATCAAACACACCTAGCCCGGGGCACTTTCAGCCGGTGGTAGGGGTCCCTAACTTGGTTGGAGCTTAGGCCACTAGAACGCGTCTTTAATCTAGTTCAGGAAGGAAGTCTGGCACTCATCTCAGTCTCAGGGACATGCCCAGAAGAAACAGCTGGTGTCAGGTTTTCGGGAATTGAATCAGGATTGTCTTGTGCCAGAACTGATTGCACTAGGAGAGGAGAAGAAAGCCAGTTGTTTATTCCCATTCCCTTTAAGTCAGGGATTCGTTTAAAGCCTTTCGCTAGCATTACAACAGAACAGAATAAATGGCATCCATCAGATTCATTAGCTGCGGACGCATAGGAATTCTTTCTGACTGTAGCCACACAGAGATAAAATGCGATTTCATAGACGAGGCGGTAATCAAGTAGCAATTGACTTTAAAACCTCTTCTTTATCAGAGTTTGAGGAGCGAAAAGAGTATTTCCTCGATGGGACGAAAGAAGCAAAGAGCCTCCTCATAGCACTACTTCTCAGAGATAGAGTTATTGGCTAAGAAAGCAGTCTATAGTTAAGTTTTAACAAGTAAACTACTTCTCTGCCCTTGCGGTTCGAAGGTCCCATCCATGGGTATCTGGCGAAGAACCGCCATCAACCAACCTATCATGGACAGGGGCTAACAACCTCTGATTGACGTAGTTTCCTATGCTTTAGGGTGGGAGAATAAAAACCGAAGATGAGTGATCTGCCCCAGTTGATGAGCCAGAAGTGGGTGAACCGTAGTTTAACCCGGATTTCGATATCATAGAAGTACTAAATACGAGGTGATCCTGTAATTATGATAAGAAAAGTGCGCCCTTCGTTGCGAGGTGAATTAGACCATAAGATAGGTACCGGAGATGTGGAAATGGGACCTGGGACCTGGTCTTTTTACCGACGAAATGCGTAGGAAGTGGTGATGCTACGTGCTTCTTGAAGGATGGTCTAAGACTTAAGAATTCCATTCCACCTGAGGCAAGCTATGGCGGGAAGTCTATTTTCTCCCCAACTAATTAAATTACCCGAATAAATCGAAGAACCTAATGGATCGAACTCATAGGTTCAATTCCTTTTCTAATTTAAGTAGCTGCCCTTTCTGTCTCACTTGATGAGGATTTCAAAGCTCTTCCTTCGTCCTTCCTTGGGTGAGCTGACGTTCTTGCTGTCTCACTCAAACCTCTTGCTTTTTCTTCTTTGTCTGGCTCTTGAGTAGGCCAAGTAAGTAGGCTATGTTTTCCTATTTTTCCAGGAGATCTAGAACCTTTTCCGGTTTTATCTTGCTTGATTCGCTTCAATGCTTTTTGGTTCTTGCTTTGTACCTCGTAAAATAAAAAAGAATAAATGTCTAAGTCTTCTATTGGTCTATGAGTTGATGGTGGTCTAATAGACCTAGGGGAACCCGGAAGTGCTCGAAGTCTTCAAGTCCATCTCTTACCCAATCCTCAATCAAAGAGCTTAACTTCAGCTAAGCCTCCAAACTAAGGGATGAGTTGAGTTAAACTTATTTCCCGAAAAAAGTACTCATCTTCCTTCAGGTGGTGAAGTTACTGCTGTTGAAGTAGATCGAGTCTATGCTTTTCCTAGAAATCCTCCTCTTCCTGTTCTATTGATCAAAAATATCCAGCAGCAAGATAGCGCCGGTTTAGAATTCGCGAGAGATTTCAGTACGCTAAGTGAAACGGTCGATTTGCCGATTTTCTCTTTCTTTTTTTAAATTTATATTTATATGGGGCGTGCAGCACTTTTCGATGTCACGCACAAGCATCAGGCTACTAAGACTTTTGTATGTACGAGCGGTGTTGAACCCTCTAACACCATGGCACCGATGTTCATGACGCCGTGAAACCTTCCCGACGGCTGGCAAATATGGAACGCGCTGAACGATGGCGTCCTAATGGCGTCACTGTCGTTGTCACTGCTGGAGGAGAGAAGCTGACCAGGAACTCCGGCGTGACGCGGAAGAGGAATGGAATTCCTGGTAGGATTCTTGCCGCTCGAGGAGCAGAGCCCTCTGGAGGTCGTCCAAAGCCCGAATCCGGTCTCGGGTATTTTGCATGTTGCCACCCGCTCCAGATTGATGGGCGAACGACGGGGATTGAACCCGCGCGTGGTGGATTCACAATCCACTGCCTTGATCCACTTGGCTACATCCGCCCCTACCCCGCACAGGTTTTAGTCTCTATCTACGAT
The DNA here is from genome assembly GCA_002896235.1 of Cicer reticulatum. Taxonomy (NCBI): domain Eukaryota; kingdom Viridiplantae; phylum Streptophyta; class Magnoliopsida; order Fabales; family Fabaceae; genus Cicer; species Cicer reticulatum. The sequence continues at coordinate 25,695 of PGWS01032563.1, forward strand.
AAGATTCTTTCTGAACCCCCCTATGACCGCTATCAAAGAGAAGCTTTTTCCTATACTATAACTATAGTAGTAGCTAGTATATTTCTTGTTTTTTGGAATTAGGGGAAGCAAAGCTTCAAACAAAGAGGTTGGGCTGTTCACTTCATTGATTTGACTTCACTTGACTTAAGATTAAAGATAGGGGCCGGGCGGGGCAGTGAAGGCTCGTTTAGTAGACAGCAAGCTCCGCTTTTTGAAGGCGAGCCCCCATCAGAGAAAGCCATTGCACGCTAGCCTCTTGTATAGGGTTCCCTGCGCACCCCTAAACTACAAGCTAGCTTTGAAGCCCCTACTTTATCGATGGTTGGGGAAGCCCCTTTCTACAAACCTTTCTATAATATATATAAGGGAAGCTCTTCGAGCTTTCTTCGCATGCTTGAGCTTTCCCCTTTCTATTAGTAAGGTTGTCAAAAGGTAGGTTTCTTACTTAGTGCTTGTGCTAAGGAGCTTCTTTCTCAAAGTCAACTTTCTCGCTTCTTGCTTTAGAAAGATTGCAGGGGCGCGTAAGCGCCCTTCCTTCAGCCGGCTCCGCCCTATCTATTCATCTCTTTTATCAAATGGATCTTTAGGGATCTCTCTTGTTCATAGATCTTGAAACCAGATCAATAATATATCTCAATATATCTATCTATCGATAGATAGAAAGATATAGATCTCTATCTGGATCTATCTCCATATCTAAGAAAGAACCAACACTTAAAGGGCGTAACCAACGGAAGGTTCTCACCCCCTGTCCCCGACATAGTTCTCCGACGATGCCCCCTGGGCGAAAGGGGCCACCATTCTCTTTCTTTCTTCAATCGTTCCGATCAGGACAAGTGGGTTGGTTGGTTTCGTCCTTCTATCTACGCAATTCTCTGTCTTCGTTCGTGATCATGTTGGGCGAAAGGTAGTTAGTTGTAGAGGAGCGGCTGTGAAACGGCGATTCCCCCCTTTCCATTGAAGTAGGGGGGCCTCCTTCCCCACCATTCCGGCCTATTATTGATAGGGATTTTACCGATGCTGAGGGTAGCTTGCTTACCAAGCCACCCACTTGATAAGCTAGTCGCCAGAAAGAAGCGGCGAGGACGCGAAGCTGTCTACGAAGCTTCCCTCCCCCTGTAGTCGAAGTACTCGGCGCTACTTTGATTCAAAAGGTAACCGACGGTTCCCGACTTTCTCCGGTTTCCGCAACCGTAATCATTTGTCACTCCGATTACTTCATCCATAAACCTTTTTTTCAATAGCGGTACGCTCTAAAAAAAGTAAAGGATAAGCTTGCATTCTAGAAGCGGTAGCTTCCCGCCTCCTTCATTTCTACTGCCTCCTTCGGTGATAAAAGTGCCCTTCCCTTTTCTAAAATGCCCGATTGGTCTGCCTCAGCAAATGTACAAAGTGGACCGCTGTTTGGCTGACCCTCTTCTTCCCATTCGGTTGGGGTTGACCCAGAAGTCAAGTAAGAAGGAATGGAACCACTGGAGAGTCGTCCTTCACACTTGGGCAAAGACGACTGACTTTGTTTGGAAGCGGAACACGAACCGATTTCCGCTATTCCGGGTTCTTATTGAGCGTAGCGAAATCAAGGTTTATTATAAAGTCAGCGAAGTTTCTATGGTGTTCTACCTTTGCGTAGTATTGGTCCACAGCGGAAGGCTCCGTACCGACGCCTCACTACTACTTAATTAATGGCTAAGCGATTTCAAAACCTGAGCTTTCCTTAACCAGCTGACCTTACTTCGTAACCTTAACGTACTTTCTTCTTACTATATCATAGGCCTTCGCCACTTCAAATGGGCGCTTCGCCCTTTCTTTTTTTTATTAGAAAAAAACGGGGCCTTACTTATTCAGTTCAGGGAGGATGAAAGACAAAGAAAGGGATCAGGGGGCTTATTGATCGGAGAAAGGGAAGGGACTTATTGGACCTAACTGAGAAGGAGACAGAAAGGGATCACCTGACCTTATCTTGAGTGAGAGAGGCAAGTCGCAAGGCAAAAAAGCTTAGTCGTTTTCAAGTCTGAGGGTGAACGAACGGGATTTCTATGTCATTCAGTGCCTAAAGTCAGTAAGTCAAAGAGTACGAATACCAGCTCTAGTACTAATACCAGTACCAGCAGCATGGCATTCAGTAAACAAACAACTCTCCCAAAATAGACTAGCAGCGGCAAGATAGTCAGTCTCTTCCCCCTGCTTCATTCATAAGTAAGATCGCTTTATCCGCTCCGGGACTTTCCCTTAAATCAGTTAACTGGTATGAGAAGGCCTCCCCTCTAGTCTATAGTAGCCCTTCTTCCTCCAACCCTGAGTTCCAGTGAGACCAGCCGAGCCAAGCGAGTCCAATAACTGCTTCGTCAATAGCAGAGGATATCCCTCCAACAGCTAAATTTAGGATGGCACTTGCACTTGGGTTGGGAGCTTTCCCTTCTCTATGGCTAATTCCTCGCTGGCCGATCGCCTTTCACCTGGTTCTATAAAGAAATAAATTTCCCGGTGTGAGCTTCTAATTCTGACAACAGCTAAATCTAGGGCACTGCATAAGGAATAAGGAGGAGATTCCCTGGTATGAATTCAATTGATTGGGCATTTATCTTGGAGCGATGATTCTTGGCCACTTCCTATTAAGATAAGGTTTCCCATCCGAAGTCTTTGCTGCTGTTAAAGGATTTGTTTCGCTACGCCCCTCTTCCTGAGGCCTTAGCTTCGTGATTAGGAAGCTTATTTGTTAAAATCCTCGTATCCTTTCTTCCGGATGAACGAATCAGACTGAACCACTGTAGAATTTTCAGCTGCTGGCAAGGAGCTACTCTTTCCCTCCACTCCGGGCTGGCAAGCTTATATCTCTCGATAGCTGCATCGGATCTTTCCTGAAAGTGCCCCTCCCCTGGGCAAGGTGCGAAGCGAACTCATATCGTCGTATACCAGGGTGCGTAAGCCTTCTGATCCGACTTTGTCGTTTAGATTATGCCAAAAAGACGGGGAAAATGATCAACTGTCACATTTTGATGCCAGTTTAGGTAGGGCTAAAATTAACTTTCATCCAAAAAGACCGAGAAAACGCTCAACTGGCAGGATTGAACTGTCACTAAAGAGGGAAAAGTGATTGCTTCAAATTTTCCCGATAAAATGGCACATTCACATTGAAGATAATCGGCTGGCTGTGGGCTTGAAGGAAGAGAAGAATTCAAGGATAGCTTTGGTAACTCTTTTCCCCACAATGCTCCAGCTGGATTGAAAGAATTCAGCAGTAAAACCGTCAGGTCCTTGTGCTTATTTGTTTGCCTTTAGAAAGATTGTCTTCTTAACATCATCAGCCGTCATAAGAGCCACCAGTGCAGATCCTTGCTCATCAGTGAGAAAATGGCTTAGCAATGATCTGATCTCTTCAGTGTCACCACCTCAACCATTGCTATCTGCAGTTCCAAGGAAATTATGGAAATGCTGCAAGAATTCCTTTTTAATCAAAGCAGGTTCCTCAATCTCCTGTAGCAGAGGTGATAGATAGAATTCTGCTCTTAGCAGCTTTGGCTTTGACAACTCTGTGAAAATAGCTAGTGTTTTGATCACCAGCTTCAAGCCAGTTTACTTGGATTTCTGTTTCATAAACAGCTCCTCAGGCAGGACACTTGCTTTCTATCTTTGAATGGTTTACCCACAGACCAGAGGGTTAAGGCTCTCACCTTCTTTTTCAAATCAAAGAAAGAAGAGCCCGGACCTTTCCCACCTCCCTCAGTTTTTAGTATTAATTTCTTTTATCCTTTTTATTTTAAGCGTACTTAACCTGAACCCTGTCTATGAGTACAGCAATCTTTGGAATCTTCCTAATCCGCTTTCTCTTTTTCTTATGCCTTGGGAGCCAGTCTTTAGGAGAAGCAGCTGCTCACTCGTGACTAAGGAATGAATGCCTGGTTATGTCAAACTATCCCAATACTTTCCCCTATCGGAGTTGGAGATAGGTACACGCGTAAGAAAAGAAAGCTTTGACAGATCCATCGATCACGTTAAGTGCACATAGCCCCTCTCGTTGGTCGCTTTTCGCCCCTACCTCTTTCGCTAAGACCCTTGTCCTGTCCCTAGATATAGCACGTTTAGGACCTATTCTAGAGATTGTGTGCCAAGAGTGGGACATTTCCTTAATAGTAAAGGCGTAAAGGCTCAACTAGAGATTTCTTTCGGTTCTTCCTTTTCTAACCTGAGAGACCCGCTACTCCGTTTTTTCCATTCGCTACTTTTTAATTGCTGAAATTGGTGGAAATGGATCCTATCTATTTAGCGTGGTTCTTCTCTAAAGGAC
>PGWS01032574.1:0-10458 GCA_002896235.1 Cicer reticulatum
TGCATCCATGAGGTGTGTTTGTGTCATTGGATGAACATTTAGATCATTTTCGTCCTCCCTTTGCTTATTCTAGTCCAATTAGCGTTTTTTAACCAATTTTGTGCATCTAATAAATTCATTTGTGTCATTGGATGAACATTTAGGTCATTTTCGTCCTCCGTAGGCTTGTTCTTGTCCAATTAGGATTTTAAACGAATCTTGTACATACTATAGGTGTGTTTGTGTCATTGGATGAACATTTAGGTAATTTTCGTCCTCCCTTTGCTTATTCTAGTCCAATTAGGGTTTTTTAACCAATCTTGTGCATCTAATAAGTTCATTTGTGTCATTGGATGAACATTTAGGTCATTTTCGTCCTCCCTAGGTTTATTGTAGTCTAAATAGGGTTTTTAACCAATCTTGTGCATCCAATAGGTGTGTTTGTGTCATTGGATGAACATTTAGGTCATTTTCGTCCTACCTAGACTTATTCTAGTCGAAACAGGGTATTTAACCAATCTTGTGCATCCAATAAGTTCATTTGTGTCATTGGATGAACATTTAGGTCATTTTCGTCCTCCGTAGGCTTGTTCTTGTCCAATTAGGGTTTTTAACCAATCTTGTACATACAATGTTGGACTTTAGTCCCTTGAATCTTAGTTTTGACATAATTAACAAACATACAATGTTCATACATCATATGATAAATCTAACATTTTAATTGAGCAAGATTTCAGGAACAACAATTCAATCCTACACACTTGATTAAATTGCTTGGAACACAAGAAATCAACAAAAGTTGATCATTGACTGAGTAAATCGATTGGGAATCGATTTCCTAACAAGGGTGTAAGGAAACATAACTGTTTGTGATTGTATAATCGATTAGGCAATCGACTGGCACAATTAGAAATGAAAATTGCACAAGTCAGTGGCAACCTGTTTTCAGGCTAATCGATTGACAAATCGATTGTACATATCACAAATAAAAAACTGATTGAAACCAATCGACGGAAAATCGATTGCTCATGTCATAGTGAGAATCCAATTTCTAGGGTAATCGATTGGTCCAAATCGATTGCTCAGATAATATTTGAAAAATAACTCAACATGTGACAAACACAATCGATTGGACAATCTATTGTGTGAATTTCAATCATGTTAATTTGGTTGCAATCGATGGGAAATCGATTGAACTAAACATCAGGTAAGAACTTTTCAGGCAAATACAAACAAATTGATTGGCACGTCCATTAACATCAAAATAGCTGAGTCAACTGTCTTGAACACAATCGATTGGCAAATCGATTGAAAGAACCTTTTTTGAAATCACAGTGAACTTTGAGCATGTGGCCAAATCGATTCTGAGTATTTGTAAATCGATTATGAGACTTAATAAATCGATTAAGTAATCGATTGGTGTGATTTTTTACTTTGGACAAAACACTTGCAATCGATTATGAAATCGATTATGAAATCGATGCATATAAGTCTTAACATAATCACTGAAAAGAGTTTGTTTAAAGAATCGATTGGTAAATCGATTGGCTTATGTAGTTTCAAGATTCAAGAAAAACAAGACACGCGATAATCGATTGGCAAATCGATTAGACCTGTTTTATAACTTTAATAAATCGATTAGCAAATCGATTTATTAGTTTGTTTTTCAGAAACTATATAAACTGTTTTCAATCTTTCTCTAAAAAAAAAAAATTATGAAAAGTGATAAACACTCATAAACTCTCATTAACACAATACAACACGTTGTTAACATTCTGATATTGCTTTTTCAGATCAAAGCCAAAAAGATTATCCATAATCATTGAGAGAGCTGAAAAAGTAATCTTGAGAGAAAAGACAATGTTCTCATAATCCATTCTTGAATAACCAGATTTGTGAGAAGACACATTGTTCAAGATTGAAGACTTCTGTTACTACTTTTTTATTATGTTTGATAAAAATACTTTGTAAAGAAAATGACTGCTAGAAATTCCAGCTAGAAACTGGTGGCGATCTTCTGGGTGAGAGGCCTCATCAAGAAGGAGCCGTACTTTTGATTTTGTGTGAGTCTGTTGATTGACTACAAGGATCAAAGGGTGAGCAATAGGAAAGAGATTGTGAGAGATAGATAGGTTTCGAGGAAACTGGACAATCTGTAAACAATTCACAATTCTTTCTATTGGAGAAGAAAGCTGAAATCCAGTTGGATTGTCAGGACTGGATGTAGGTTGTCTCGTTGACAACTGAACCAGGATAAATCTTGGTGCATTCTGTTATCTTTTTACTTAAAAATTGCTAATCGTGTATCCTAGGCATTATAATTCTGCTGTGTATGTAATATTGCTTTAATTTGATTAAAGACTGATATATTCTGATTATTTCGAGGTCATAATAATCAACAATTGACCTCAGAGCTTAACTTTTCGAGAGGTAAAACTCATAAAAGGAATATGGCCTCAACTGATTTTCTGGGAGAAGGCGCATCACTAGCAAGACCTCCAGCATTCAATGGAACAGCTTATATGTACTGGAAGCACAGGATGCTGATATTCCTGGAAGCCAGTGGCATAGACATCCTTGACGCTGTTGAAAATGGCCCATACATTCCCAAGATTGCAGGAACAAATGACTCGATGATTCCCAAGCCCAGAGCCGAATGGTCTGAGGACGATAAAAGAAGGTAGGTTATAATGCTAAAGCTAAGAACATTATAACATCTGCTTTGTGTGCAGAAGAATTCTTTAGAGTATCAAACTGCAAATCAGCAAAGGAAATGTGGGACATTCTTCAAGAAACACATGAAGGAACCACAGATGTGAAATGAGCTCGAGTAAATACACTTATGCACGAATACGAATTGTTCAGCATGAAGAAAGATGAATCTATAAGTGATCTACAGACGAGATTTACACACGTGATAAACAACCTTCATGCACTGGGAAAACAGGTGGACAATGAACAGCAGATCGGAAAAATTATGAGGTGTCTAACTAGAGAATGCAGCCCAAAATAACTGTGCCTATAGCTGAATCTAAAGATCTAGCAAAGATGACAACAGCAACATTATTTGGAAAACTAAGGGAACATGAAATGGAACTGCATCGGTTGGACGAATCAGAACTGGAAAGCAGGAAAAAGAAAGGATTATCCTTGAAAGTTCAAAGCCCATCAATCGAAAACTGAATCAGATAGCTGCTCAGATGAATCAAGTAGTGAAACTGAAGAGGCCTGAAATTGGGTTGCTTGTCAAGAAATTTAAGAAATTTTCTGAAGAAGAAAGACAACAAATTCAGAAAGCCATCCAACTCTTAAGACTAGTGACAACCAAGACAATTACATGCTATGAAATGTGGTAAAACTGGTCACATAAAGTCAGAATCTACAAATTGCAGAACAAAAATAGAGCTACAAAACCAAAAGGCAAGGAACCAGTCACCAAAAACCAGAAAAGCTTATATTGCATGGAACGACAACGAAGAATCCTCTGCCTCTTCGGATGAAGAAGAAGTGAATCTGTGTCTCATGGCAAATTTAGGATTAGAATCAGAAAAGAGGTTAGTTCACAATCTAATCCAACCTATGATGAGCTACAAGAAGCTTTCAATGAGCTGCATGACGATTTTGTGAATTCCATAAAACAGTTGTTGAGCACAAAGAAAATGTTTGAACAAATGAAAACATGACCATAAAGAAATTGAAAATTTATGTGAAACACTGACATTTAGGATTCACATGACAAAGGCTGCAAGATGCATTGAACTTGAGAATAATGTCGCATCATTAAAATCTGATTTATTGAAGTTTGCTAATTTAGTAAAGATAAACTGAATGTCATACTATTAGCAATCAAAGACATCTTGTCATGAAAAATCTGGTTTGTGTATACACTAAATATGCCAGTTAAAAGAAATAAAAACAGATTATTGTATTGGGTTATATGCAAACCAGAAATGTCAAACATGGTCAAAAATCTGCTATTACTGCTAATTAGTATGTATACATCTAGACTAAACCTAGTCACAACATTCACTTTGATCCAAATGTCATTTTGTGCAGAAATTAACATTTTGTGTCATTTTCGTGCTTCCTAGGCTTATCTAAGCCAATAGAGGTTGGAAGCAAGTCTTGGAAGCAAAGAATTTGTGCTTGACATTAACCATTTAGGTCATTTTTGTCCTCCCTAGGCTTATTCAATTCCAATGTATTTTGCAGGTGTCTTATGCATCCACGAAGCATTTGTGGTATTGGATAGCATTTAGGTCATTTTCGCACATGACAGGCTTGTTCTAAGTCAAATTCCTGTCCTTGACATAAATCTTGTTGAGCTTTGTCAATATGCCATTGACAACAACAGAGGAAAGATCCTATAATTTATTGGTGACATTAGGCATGAGTCAACTTGTGCATCAAAAATGTGTTATATGTCATTGGATTAAAACACAAGGTACCTCGTATAAACCAGCTATGTCTTAGTCCAATTAGGTTTTTCAATAATCTTGTTCATCCAATCTTGCATTATTGAGCATAAAGATGACAAACACATAAAGCTAGTCCTGGTGACTTAATTAACAACAATTACATGTTAGATTTCCAATTCTGTACCAAGTCTAATAAGCTGCTTGTTGTCTAATTGGATGAAACATAGGCTTTGGCATAAAGAATTGCTCACATACATATAATTCATTTGAATAACCTTGTCAGCAAACAGCTAGTGTCATAGGTCTACCAAATAGGATCATTTACGTAAGGATAGACTTGTGATTCAATTGAGTTTAAGTAAACTGGTAAGACTCTCCTTTCCCTCTATAGACTTGGTTAGAACATTTAGGTATTTTCGTCCCACTAGACCTATTTTGGACCAATTACCCAATTTAAGAGTTTGTGCAAACGTATAGATCATTGTGTGTCATTGATTAACACTTTAGGTCATTTGACTTATATTCTGGTCTTATAAGAGTGCATACATTCTCAGTGTTTGTGAATCTTGTGCATTTAGGTCCAATTTTATGATCAGAAGGCTTGTTTCTAGTCCAATGATCAGGGTATTGAACCAAAATGATGCATCTACTAATTATTGTGAACTACATGGAATTCAACCACATATTATTCTCGTCCCCTAGGCTTACACCACAGCAGAATAGGGTAGTTTACCCAACCTTAGCATCCAATAGGTGTGTTTGTGTTAGGACCAAACATTAAGGATTTTCGTCTAACCTAAGTACTTATGGGCAGATCCCAATTAGGGTTTTACAACCAAATCTGTGATCCAATAAGATTTGTCTCATTGGGGTAACACTTAGGTCAAAACACTTCTAGGCCTATTCTTGTCCAATGAGTGTTTTTAAACCAATCCTCTTTTAGAATCCATAGGTTGTAAGTGTTTGTTGTCATTAGATTAACATTTAGATCATTTTCGACCTCCCTAGGCTTATTCAGTCCAATTAGGGTTTTAATCAATCTTTGTGCATCATTGTTGGACTAGTAAGGCCTTAAATCCTAATTTTGACAATAATAACAAACATACAAGGTCATTCATATGATAAATCTAACATTATTAATTGAGCAAGATTTTAGGAACAATCTTGCAATCCTACACATTTTGATACATTGATTGGAACATTAGAATCATAAAGTTGATCCTCCTGAGTAAATCGATTGGTAAATCGATTTCTAACAAGGGTGTAAGGAACATAACTGTTTGTGATTGTAAATCGATTTAGACAATCCACTGCACAATTAGAAATGAAATTGCACAATCAGTGGCAACCTGTTTTAGGTTAATTCGATTGGCAAATCAAGTTGTCATATCACAAATTGTAAACTGATTGAAACCATCGACTGGAAATCGATTGATCAAGTCACAGTGACTGGATCCAATTTCAGGGTAATCGATTGGCAAATCGATTGCTTAGATAATATGTTTGTGAAAAATAACTACCCTGATTAACACATGTCATTGGACAATCTATTGTGTGTATTCAATCATGTTAAGTTGGTTGCAATCGATTGGGAAATCGATTGAACTAAACATCTAGGTACCAACTTTCCAAGTCAAAGACTGATGAACAAATCGATTGAAACGTTGATCACATCAAAATAGCTGAGTCCACTGTCTTGAACACAATCGATTGCAAATCGATTGATAAGAACTTTCTTGACATCATCGAAGTGAACTTTGAGCTTGTGTGACAAATCAATTCTGAGTATTTGTAAATCGAATGAGACTTATAAATTGATTTACGTAATCGATTGGTAAGATTTTACTTTGAACATACAACTCCTGCATCGATTAATAAAATCGATAGCAGTATGTTTGAATCTTATGCACAATCACTCAAAAGAGTTTGTTTAAAGATCAATTGATAAATCGATTGGCTTACATATAGATTCAAGATTCAGAAAAAACAAGACACTTGCGATAATCGATTGGCGTATCGATTAGACCTATTTTGATAACTTTAATGAATCGATTGGCAAATCGATTTATTTGATGATTTTTTAGAAACTATATAAACTGTTTCAATCATTCTCTCAATATCAATCTGGCTTACACTTTGAATATTCTTGATAATACTGAACACTCTCTCAACAACACATTGTTAACATTCTGATATTGCTTTTTCAGATCGAAGCCAAAAAGATTATAACCTTAATCATTGAGATCTGCTGAAATATTCTCTTGAGAGAAAAGACAATGTTCTCCATAATCCATTCTTGAATAACCAGATTTGTGAGAAGACAACATTGTTGCATCTTTTACATCAAGATTGAAGACTTCTGTTACTCTTCTTTTATTCTGTTTGAAATAATTACATTGTAAATCAAACGACTGATAGAAATCCAATTAGAAACTGGTGGCGATCTTCTTGGGTGAGAGGCCTCATTTGAAAGGATCAATTTGTACTTTGATTTGGTGACTCAGAGTCTGCTCATCAAGGTGAGAGAATAGGAGCTGTACTTTGATTTTGTGTGAGATTGACTACAAGGATCAAGGGTGGCAATAGAAAGAGATTGTGAGAGATAGATAGGTTTCAAGGAAACTGGACAATCTGTAAACAATTCACAATTCTTTCTATTGGAAAAAAGCTGAAATCCAGTTGATTGTCAGGACTGAATGTAGGTGTCTCGTTGACAACTGAACCAGGATAAATCTTGGTGCATTCTATCCTTTATCTTTTTACTTTTAATTGCTAATCGTGTATGCCGCTTATAATTCTGCTGTGTATGTAATATTGCTTTAAATTTGATTAAAGACTGATATATTATGATTATTTCGAGGTCATAAAATCAACAATTGGCCTCAGAGCCTGACTTTTCGAGAGGTAAAACTCCTAAAAGGAATATGGCCTCAACTGATTTTCTGGGAGAAGGTGCATCACTACAAGACCTCCAGCATTCAATGGAATAGCCTATATGTACTGGAAGCACAGGATGCTGATATTCTTGGAAGCCAGTGGCATAGACATCCTTACGCTGTTGAATCTAAAGATCTAGCAAAGATGACAAGATGCTGATTGGGAATCGATTGCTTTGACCCAGAATTCAAGTTCAGAAAAAAAAATTTTAACTTTCCCTCCCGAGCGTCGATTGGGAAATCGATTAGTTCGTCTTTTAACATTAAGCAATCGATTTTGGACATCGATTAAGTAAAAACCGGAATTCGATTTGGAAATCGATTTGAAATATAACCGTTGTGACTAGCCGTTATGAGTATAAATTACGAAATCGATTGACATTACCAGTAATGGTAACCTAATCGATTTGGGAATCGATTTACATGATTAAGGGTTTAAATAGGAACAGTTCTCAATTGATTTTCTGCAATGCATTTCCTCAGTTCCACAAATTTTCTCAATCTGCTTCATCCTTCTGTCTCTACTATTGTTATTTTACTGCTATCTACACTCAATCTTCAAACTATCTCTTCAATCTACAAGTATGGAAGAGTAAAACAAACCAGGCACGCACTCCTTCACCTTCATCATCTTCAACAAGTGAAAACCCTTCACCACCACCCACTCTACAAAAAGAGTACCCATACCCACACACAAAACACTTGCCAAAGACAAAGGCAAGGCACCCGCTCCTATCCAAGAAAAGCCTAAAAAGCGAAAGAACCCCCAACGGAAAAACTCATGGCTGATGCCATGAAAGTGATTTCACAAAAGAGGAAGAAGAAATCTGTTTCCTCACCCCTGCGAAGAAAGTACCTGCATCCAAAGACAAAGATGCGAGCCTTCAAATACCATCAGATTTTCTGAAGAGAAAAATCCATGAGGGTAGAACTCTGGATTTGCATACTTTGATATTGACGGCTTTTACATTTCAGAATCATCTACGCTTTCACGACTTGAGAACTTTCTATCATCTACACTCGACAGCATCCGCATTTGATTAGGGAATTTTATTCACGTTTAAGCTGACAGAAGAAGGGTTTAAGGCTCAAGTCAAAGGTAAAAAGATTGTTATGTCATTTGATGACTTTTCTACCTTATCAAGATTGCCTTTCTACGGAAAATTCATCGACGGCAGTTCTGAAGCTGATACGGCTAAGAAGTTGGAAGAGTCTGTGACAGGCATGCTGCAGTAGGACCTGATGATTGATGGTTTTGTGGAAAACCATTTCTTTACCAATCGGTCAAATGAAGGTCAACATCGGATGTGATGTACACTCTGACCAGAATGCTAGTACCTCGTTCCGGCAACATGCAGTAGTTCAGAAACTGGACACACTACTGTTATGGGCCTATCAGGAGCTCAGGATGAGCTGGACTTGGATTGTGCTAAGGCACATGCTGGAAGCTTCACAGAGCAAGCTTATGTTGCCTTATCCACAGGTGATCACAAAGATTCTTAAACATTTCAAGGTTTCGTTTGTAATGAAGAATCTGCAAAAACCACTATGATATTGGAGAATCAATTGTGAATCAAATGCAATTGAAAGTACATGGTGTATGGATAAGACTCAAGCTACTGTTGAACCAGCACAACCTCATCCCAACCTCAAACTCTCAACTTGCTACTGCTACTGCCTCAGCCCCTCTGATTTTGTCGCTAAGATATGGAATTCATAGAGCTCAGATGGCACATAATGCCAAGTTGCTGGAATCACAATCCAGAATGGAACTAACTTAAGGACTCTCCAGGCATCCTAATCGGTTGTTCAGGATGTGCATGCGATTCAAGCTCACTTGGGTATCAAAACTGTCAATTTGAAGACAATTGCCAGATTAGGTGTCAAGCAGCAGAGGAACTACACCCAACTCCCTAGAATCCCCTGAGACTCCCCGGTTGAGGAGACACCTGCTGAGGTTAATACAGCAGTCTCTGGCCTCTCCCGTAGATAATAGTGGGACCAGCTAGACAGGGCTTAGGAGTTTTTTAGGACTGTGCTGTTTGCTATGACTTTGTTATAACTCATTGATCTATATCTATAAAAACAAAAACTTTTATTTCATTACTCTCTGATTCATTTGTCTTCATACTCTGATATGCTCATTAATTGCTCTGATTTTTAATTGAACTGTTACACTCTGATATACAATGTTTTATGATTTCAATCCCCACTGCTTATGTTGTTTAACATAGGGGGAGGAATATTTTTTTTCTGTCTTTTTGCCTTAACTGACAAAGGGGGAGAAAAATTATAACTTGCTAACTTTTGTTGCATTTACTTTGCTCTGATGATTACTGTTAAATGAATTATTGTAATATAATATAGCATGTGTACTGTTATGCTAAGATGCTCTAATATTTCTACTTCTTTTCTGCCTTTTTGCCTTAACTGACAAAGGGGAAGAAAAATTATAACTTGCTAATATTTGTTGCATTTATTTGATCTGATGACTAAGCTCTAATGACTGATAATGGATTATTTTTTTTAATGTAATAATGATCTGATTTTTTATAAATAGCATGTGTACTGTTATGCTAAGATGCTCTGTTACTTCTGACTTTATGATCTGATAATGGTACATATATGCTATGAAATGTTGTTAATATCATGTCTTGAAATGCTCTATTCAAGTTAAAATTGTATGATTGTCACTTATGCAAAAAGGGGGAGATTGTTGGACTTTAGTCCTTGAATCCTAATTTTGACATAATTAACAAACATACAATGTTCATACCTCATATGATAAATCTAACATTTTAATTGAGCAAGATTTCAGGAACAACAATTCAATCCTACACACTTGATACAAATTGCTTAGAACACAAGAAATCAACAAAAGTTGATCATTGACTGAGTAAATCGATTGGGAAATCGATTTCCTAACAAGGGTGTAAGGAAACATAACTGTTTGTGATTGTATAATCGATTAGGCAATCGACTGGCACAATTAGAAATGAAAATTGCACAAGTCAGTGGCAACCTGTTTTACAGGCTAATCGATTGGCAAATCGATTGTACACATCACAAAGTAAAACTGATTGAAACCAATCGACTGGCAAATCGATTGATCAAGTCACAGTGAG
>PGWS01032576.1:0-10998 GCA_002896235.1 Cicer reticulatum
AGTTGATCATTGACTGAGTAAATCGATTGGGAAATCGATTTCCTAACAAGGGTGTAAGGAAACATAACTGTTTGTGATTGTATAATCGATTAGGCAATCGACTGGCACAATTAGAAATGAAAATTGCACAAGTCAGTGGCAACCTATTTTCAGGTTAATCGATTGGCAAATCGGTTGTACATATCACAAATCAAAAACTGATTGAAACTAATCGACTGGCAAATCGATTGATCAAGTCACAGTGAGGATCCAATTTCCAGGGTAATCGATTGGCAAATCGATTGCTTAGATAATATTTGAAAAATAACTTTCCCTGTGACAAACACAATCGATTGGACAATCTATTGTGTGTATTTCAATCATGTTAAGTTTGGTTGCAATCGATTGGGAAATCGATTGAACTAAACATCAGGTAAGAACTTTTCAGGCAAATACAAACAAATCGATTGGCACGTTGATTAACATCAAAATAGCTGAGTCACTGTCTTGAACACAATCGATTTGGAAATCGATGACAGAACCTTTTTAAATCACAGTGAACTTTGAGCTTGTGACAAATCGATTCTGAGTATTGTAAATCGATTATGAGACTTAATAAATCGATTACGTAATCGATTGGTGTGATTTTACTATTGAACATAACACCTGCAATCGATTATTGAAATCATGCATTATAAATCTTAACATAATCACTGAAAAGAGTTGTTAAAGAATCGATTGGATAAAATCGTGTTGGCTTATATAGTTTCAAGATTCAAGAAAAACAAGACACGCGCAATATCGATTGGCAAATCGATTAGACCGTTTTTATAATCTTTAATGAATCGATTGGCAAATCGATTTATTAAGGATGTTTTTCAGAAACTATATAAACTGTTTCAATCAATTCTCTCAATATCAATCTAATAAACACTTTGAATATTCTGACTAATACAAAAGAACTCTCAACAACACATTGTTAACATTCTGATATTGGCTTTTTCGATCGAAGCCAAAAAGATTATCCTTAATCATTGATGAGAGCTGAAAAGTATTCTTGAGAGAAACGACAAATGTTTCTCATAATCCATTTTGAAATAACCAGATTTGTGAGAAGACACAATGTTCAAGATGGAGACTTCTGTTACTCTTCTTTTATTCTGTTTAAATAATTACTTTGCAAACAAACGACCTGATAGAAATCCAGCTAGAAACTGGTGGCGATCTTCTTGGGTGAGAGGCCTCATCAAGAAGGAGCTGTACTTGATTTTGTGTGAGTCTGCCGATGACTACAAGGATCAAAGGTGAGCAATAGGAAAGAGATTGTGAGAGATAGATAGGTTTTCAAGAAACTGGACAATCTGTAAATAATCACCAATTCTTTCTATTGGAGAAAAAGCTGAAATCCAGTTGGATTGTCAAGACTGGATGTAGTTGTCTCGTTGACAATTGAACCAGGATAAATTCTTGGTGCATTCTATCCTTTATCTTTTTACTTTTAGTTGCTAATCGTGTATGCTGTATTATAATTCCGCTGTGTATGTAATATTGCTTTAATTTGATTAAAGATTGATATATTCTGATTATTTCGAGGTCATAATAATCAACAATTGGCCTCAGAGCTTGACTTTTCGAGAGGTAAAACTCATAAAAGGAATATGGCCTCAACTGATTTTCTGGGAGAAGGCGCATCACTAGCAAGACCTCCAGCATTCAATGGAACAGCTTATATGTACTGGAAGCACAGGATGCTGATATTCCTGGAAGCCAGTGGCATAGACATCCTTGACGCTGTTGAAAATGGCCCATACATTCCCAAGATTGCAGGAACAAATGACTCGATGATTCCCAAGCCCAGAGCCGAATGGTCTGAGGACGATAAAAAGAAGGTAGGTTATAATGCTAAAGCTAAGAACATTATAACATCTGCTTTGTGTGCAGAAGAATTCTTTAGGGTATCAAACTGCAAATCAGCAAAGGAAATGTGGGACATTCTTCAAGAAACACATGAAGGAACCACAATATGAAAAGAGCTCGCGTAAATACACTTATGCACGAATACGAATTGTTCAGCATGAAGAAAGATGATCTATAAGTGATCTACATACGAGATTTACACACGTGATAAACAACCTCATGCACTGGGAAAACAGAGTGGATAATGAACAGCTGATCGGAAAAATTATGAGGTGTCTAACCAGGAGAATGGCAGCCCAAATAACTGTCATAGCTGATCTAAAGATTCTAGCAAAGATGCAACTGCACATTATTTTGGAAAACTATGGAGCATGAAATGGAACTACATCGGCTGGGACGAATCAGAACTGGAAAGCAGGAAAAAGAAAGGATTCTCCTTGAAGGCTCAAGCCCATCAATCGAAACTGAATCAGATACGCTGCTCAGATGAATCCAGTAGTGAAACTGAAAGAGCCTGAAATCGGTGTGCTTGTCAAGAAATTTAAGAAATTTCTGAAGAAGAAAGACAACAAATCAAAAGCCATCCAGCTCTAAGACTGATGACAACAAGACAATTACATGCTATGAATGTGGTAAAACTGGTCACATAAAGTCAGAATGCTACAAATTGCAGAACAAAAATAGAGCTACAAAACCAAAAGGCAAGGAACCAGTCACCAAAACCAGAAAAGCTTATATTGCATGGAACGACAACGAAGAATCCTCTGCCTCTTCGGATGAAGAAGAAGTGAATCTATGTCTCATGGCAAATACCGATTCAGAATCAGAAAATGAGGTTAGTTCACAATCTAATCCAACCTATGATGAGCTACAAGAAGCTTTCAATGAATTGCATGATGATTATGTGAATTCCATAAAACAGTTGTTAAGCACAAAGAAAATGCTTGAACAAATGAAAAATGACCATAAAGAAATTGAAAATTTATGTGAACAACTGAAAAAGGATTCACATGACAAATCTGCAAAATGCATTGAACTTGAGAATAATGTTGCATCATTAAAATCTGATTTATTGAAGTTTGCTAAAAGTAAAGATAAACTGAATGTCATACTTAGCAATCAAAGACATGTTCATGAAAAATCTGTTTAGGATATACACCAAATATGCATGTTAAAAGAAATAAAAACAGATATGGTATTGGTTATATGCAAACCAGAAATGTCAAACATGGTCAAAAATCTGCTATTGCTAAGAGTATGTATGACATCTTTACTAAACCAAACAAACATTCATCCTTTGATGGAAAATGTCATTCTGTTGCAGAAAGGGACATTTTGTGTCAAATTGCAAATTTAAAAAATTAGCCAATAGAGGATGGAAGCAAGTTTGGATAGCAAAGAAATCTGTGTTTGACACTAACCATCCAGGACCCAATTTAAATTGGGGACCTAAAATAAAATTGTGATTGTATGTTGCAGGTGTGCTTGACATCCACGAAGCATTCATGGTATCTAGATAGCGGATGCTCAAAGCACATGACTGGTGACAAATCCAAATTCCTGTCCTTGACATTAAAGGAAGAAGGCTTTGTCAAATATGGTGAAACACAAGGAAAGATTATTGGAATTGGTGACACAGGCAATGAGTCAAACTGCATAATCAAAAATGTGTTATATGTTGAAGGATTAAACACAATTTACTGATATAAGCCACTTATGTGATAAAGGTTTTCAAGTAAGTTTTTCATTCACAATCTTGGCCATTATTAGAGGCATTTAAAGATGAAAACCACAAAAGCTAGTTGGGTGACAGAATTAACAACATTTACATGTTGGATTTCAATTTTGTACCCAGTGTATTATGCTGCTTGTTATCCAATTCATGATGAAACAGCGCTTTGGCATAAAAGAATTGCTCACATCATATAAATCATTGATAAACTTGTCAGGCAAACAGCTAGTCTTAGGTCTACCAAATAGGAAGTTTTCTAAAGATAGGACTGTGTGATTCATGTGAGAAGAGTAAACTGGTTAAGAACTCCCTTTCCCTCTATAGACTTGGTTAGAACAAATAGAGTTATGCAAACTAGTTCACATGGACCTTTTTGGACCTGCCCAAGTTAAGAGTTTAGGTGGAAACCTGTATGGATATGTGCTGGTTGATGATTACTCAAGGTTCACATGGACTTATTTTCTAGCTCATAAAAGTGATACATTCTCAGTTTTTAAGAAATTTGCTGCTTTAGTTCAAAATGAGAATGATCAGAAAATTGTTTCAATAAAAAGTGATCATGGAGGTGAATTCCAAAATGATGCTTTTCAAAATTATTGTGAACTACATGGAATCAACCACATATATTCTGCCCCTAGGACACCACAGCAGAATGGGGTAGTGGAGAGGAAATATAGATCCCTAGAAGAGTTAGCTAGGACCATGCTTAAGGACTCCAACCTACCTAAGTACTTTTGGGCAGATGCAATTAGTACAGCCACTCATGTTGTAAATAGAGTTCTCATTAGGCCCTTGCTTAGGAAAACACCCTATGAGATTTACAAGGGTAGAAAACCAAACCTTTCCTACTTTAGAATCTTTGGTTGTAAGTGCTTTGTGTTGAACAATGGCAAAGAACATCTAGGAAAGTTTGACCCTAAGGCAGATGAAGGTATCTTTTTAGGATATTCCCAAACTAGTAAGGCCTATAGAATCTACAACAAAAGAACAAAGACCATAGAAAAGTCAGTTCATGTAAAGTTTGATGAATATTTTACAGAAAACTTGAACAAAACTCCTTCTAAGGTTGATGACATTTTGGACGAAGTTGTAGAATCTGAACCACTAGAACAACCTATAGCTGACCCTCCAACTAGATCATACCTTGTAGAACCTATAGAAACCTGTGAGTTGCCTAAGGAATGGAAGTTCAACAGAAACCACCCTTTAGACAACATTATAGGCGATATCTCTAAAGGCGTTGCAACTAGGAGAAGCCTTAGTCAGTTTTGTAACTTTACAGCCTTTGTATCTCAGATTGAACCTAAGAACATTAAGGAAGCCCTGTTAGATAGTGAGTGGATACTTGCTATGCAAGATGAGTAAACCAGTTTGAGAGAAACAAGGTGTGGAGTTTAGTACCTAGGCCAGAGGGTAAGCATGTCATAGGAACCAGATGGGTGTTCAGAAACAAGTTGGATGAGAATGGTGTGATAACAAGGAACAAAGCTAGACTAGTAGCCAAGGGTTATAGTCAAGAGAAGGGAATAGATTTTGATGAAACCTATGCCCCAGTAGCTAGATTAGAAGCCATAAGAATTTTATTGGCTTATGATTGTATAATGGACTTTAATCTTTATCAAATGGACGTGAAAAGTGCCTTTCTCAATGGTGACCTTCAAGAGGAAGTTTTTGTTAGCCAAACACCTGGTTTTGAAAATCCTGATTTTCCTAATCATGTGTATAAGCTCTCAAAGGCCCTCTATGGGTTAAAACAAGCTCCAAGAGCTTGGTATGAGAAGCTCAGCAATTTCCTTATTCAACAAAACTTTTTAAGAGGAAATGTTGACAAGACCCTTTTCACAAAACTACTGGAAATGATATCTTGCTTGTCCAAGTATATGTTGATGACATAATATTTGGATCTACTAATAATAAACTGTGCAAAGAATTTGAAAATTTGATGAAAGGTAAATTGAAATGTCAATGATGGGTGAACTGTCATATTTCTTTGGGGATTTCAAATTAACCAACGCAAGCAAGGCATTTCATTAGTCAATCTAAATACTGTTCTTAATTTGATAAAGAAATTTAACTTTGAAAATCTTAAATCCATTGATACATCCATGAGTCAAGGAAATTTCTTAGGACTGAGATGAGAAAGGTAAACCTGTAGATGTTTACTAGATTTCGTGGTATGATAGGATCTCTGCTCTACCTTACAGCAAGCCGACCAGACATCATGTTCAGTGTTTGATGTGTGCAAGGTATCAATCAAATCCAAAGGAATCTCACTTCAGTGCAGTTAAGAGAATTTTCAGATACTTGGGTAGGAACTCTAAGAGTCTTGGATTGTGGTATCCAAAAGGATCAACTTGTACTTTGGTTGGTTACTCAGATTCAGACTTTGCCGGATGTAAACTTCGACAGGAAAAATACCTCAGGGACTTGTCATTTACTTGGAAACTCTCTTGTGTCATGGTTTAGAAGAAACAGACAAAGTATCGCTTTATTCAACTGCTTGAAGCTGAATATATTGCAGCTGAGAGCTGTTGTGCTCAGTACTTTGGATGAACAAGCACTTATTGGACTTGGTGTTGACTTGAGAACTGTACCTATCATGTGTGATAACACAAGTGCAATAAGTATAACCAAGAATCCTAGTAATTGCACTCCAGGACCCAAAACACATTGAAGTAAACATCATTTATAAGAGACCACTTTCAAAATGGAATCATAAGCTTGAGTATGTTAACACTGTCGAACAGTTAGCGGACATCTTTCACAAAAGCTTTACCAAGAGAAAGCTTTCTGTATATAAGGATGAAACTAGGGATTACTGATCCTGTGAGGTATTGATCATGGGATTTCTGGTGTTTGCAGTTGTTCTTCAGTTAAATCGATTTGGAAATCGATTACCTTCATGGTTAAATGGTTTATAAAATCGATTTGGGAATCGATTGCTTTGACCCCAGAATTCAAAGTTCAGAAAATTTTTTTTTAACTTTGCCCGAGCGTTCGATTAGGAAATCGATTAGTTCGTCTTTTAACATTAAGACAATCGATTTGGACATCGATTAAGTAAAACTGGAATTCGATTTGGAAATCGATTTGAAATATAACTGTTGTGACTAGCCGTTATGAGTAATAATTATGAAATCGATTGACCATTACCAGTAACGGTACCTAATCGATTGGGGAATCGATTTACATGATTAAGGGTTAAATAGGAACAGTTCTCAATCGATTTCTGCAACGCATTTCCTCAGTTTCACAATTTTCTCAATCTGCTTCATCCTTTCTGTCTCTGCTATTGTTATTTTACTGCTATCTACACTCAATCTTCAAACTATCTCTTCAATCTACAAGTATGGGCAAGAGTAAAACCAACCCAGGCACGCACTCCCTTCCACCTTCATCAATCTCACAAGTGAAACCCCTTCCACCCACCACTCTGAACATAAAGAGTACCATCACACACAAAAACACTTGCCAAAGACGAAAGGCAGGGCACCGCTCTAGTTCCAAGAAAAGCCTAAAAAGCGAAAAGAACCCCCACGGAAAACTCATGGCTGATGACCATGAAAGTGATTGGCACAAAAGGGCAGAAGCAAATCTGTTTCCTCGACCCCCTGCGAAGAAAGTACTTGCATCCAAGACAAAGATGCCTTGAGCCTTCAATTACATCAGATTTTCTCGAAGAGAAAAATCATGAGGGTAAGAACTCTGGATTTTGCATACTTTGTATGACGTTTAATTTCAGATCATCTACGCCTTTTCACGGACTTGAGAACTTTTCTATCTCTACACTCGACAGCTATCCGCATCTGGATTAGGGAATCTTTATTCTACGATCTTAGCTGACAGCAGAAGGGTTAAGGCTCAAGTCAAAGGTAAAAAAGTTATGTTCATTTGATGACTCTTTCTACCTTATCAAGATTGCCTTTCTACGGAAAATCCATTCCCCCGACGGCAGTTCTGAAGCTGATACGGCTAAAGAAGGTTGGAAGAGTCTGTTGACAGGCATGCTGCAGTAAAGGACCTGATGATTGATGGTTTTGTGGAAACATTTTCTTTACAATCGGTCAAAATGAAGGTCCAACATCGGATGTTGATGTACACTCTTGACCAGAATGCTAGTACCTCGTTCAGGCAACTATGCAGTAGTTCAGAACTGGACATACTACTGTTATGGGGCTTATCCAAGGAGCTCAGGATGAGCTGGACTTGATTGTGCTAAGGAATGCTGGAAGCTTCACAGAGCAGCTTATGTTGCCTTATCCACAGGTGATCACCAAGTTCTTAAACATTTCAAGGTTCGTTGGTAATGAAGAATCTGCAAAAACCACTCTGATATTAGGAGAATCAATTGTGAATCAAATGCAATTGAAAAGGCTACATGTGTATGGATAAGACCTCAACTAGTGTTGAACCAGCACAACCTCATCCACAACCTCAAACTCAAACTGCTCTGCTACTGCTCAGCCCCTCCTGATTTCTTCCGCTAAGATAATGGAATTCATAAGAAGCTCAGATGGCACATAATGCCAAGATGCTGGAATTCACAATCCTGAATGGAAGCTAACTTAAGGACTCTCCAGGCATCCTTAAATTCAGTTGTCCAGTATGTGGGATGCGATTCTAAGCTCACTTGGGTATCAAACTGTCATTTGAAGACCTGCAGATATATCGTCAAGCAGCCAGAGGAACCTAACCCAACTCCCCTAGATTCACCCTGAGGACTCCGTTTGACGGACACCTGCTGATGATAATACAGCAGTCTCTGCCTCTCCCGTAGATAATAGTGAGGACAGCTAGACTAGGAGATTAGGAGTTTTAGGATCTGTGCTGTTTGCTATGACTTGTTATACTCATTTGATCATTATATCTATAATGAACAAAAACTTTTATTTCATTACTCTCTGAATTCATCTGTCTTCATACTCTGATATGCTCATTAATTGCTCTGATTTTTAATTGAACTGTTACACTCTGATATACAATGTTTTATGATTTCAATCCCCACTGCTTATGTTGTTTAACATAGGGGGAGGAATATTTTTTTTCTGTCTTTTTGCCTTAACTGACAAAGGGGGAGAAAAATTATAACTTGCTAACTTTTGTTGCATTTACTTTGCTCTGATGATTACTGTTAAATGAATTATTGTAATATAATATAGCATGTGTACTGTTATGCTAAGATGCTCTAATATTTCTACTTCTTTTCTGCCTTTTTGCCTTAACTGACAAAGGGGAAGAAAAATTATAACTTGCTAATATTTGTTGCATTTATTTGATCTGATGACTAAGCTCTAATGACTGATAATGGATTATTTTTTTTAATGTAATAATGATCTGATTTTTTATAAATAGCATGTGTACTGTTATGCTAAGATGCTCTGTTACTTCTGACTTTATGATCTGATAATGGTACATATATGCTATGAAATGTTGTTAATATCATGTCTTGAAATGCTCTATTCAAGTTAAAATTGTATGATTGTCACTTATGCAAAAAGGGGGAGATTGTTGGACTTTAGTCCTTGAATCCTAATTTTGACATAATTAACAAACATACAATGTTCATACCTCATATGATAAATCTAACATTTTAATTGAGCAAGATTTCAGGAACAACAATTCAATCCTACACACTTGATACAAATTGCTTGGAACACAAGAAATCAACAAAAGTTGATCATTGACTGAGTAAATCGATTGGGAAATCGATTTCATAACAAGGGTGTAAGGAAACATAACTGTTTGTGATTGTATAATCGATTAGGCAATCGACTGGCACAATTAGAAATGAAAATTGCACAAGTCAGTGGCAACCTGTTTTCAGGCTAATCGATTGGCAAATCGATTGTACACATCACAAATGAAAAACTGATTGAAATTAATCGACTGGCAAATCGATTGATCAAGTCACATTGAGAATCCAATTTCTAGGGTAATCGATTGGCAAATCGATTGCTCAAATAATATTTGAAAAATAACTCAACCTGTGACAAACACAATCGATTGGACAATATATTGTGTGAATTTCAATCATGTTAAGTTTGGTTGCAATCGATTGGGAAATCGATTGAACTAAACATCAGGTAAGAACTTTTCAGGCAAATACAAACAAATCGATTGGCACTTCGATTAACATCAAAATAGCTAAGTCACTGTCTTGAACACAATCGATTGGCAAATCGATTGAAAGAACCTTTTTAAAATCACAGTGAACTTTGAGCTTGTGGCCAAATCGATTCTGAGTATTTGTAAATCGATTATGCGACTTAATAAATTGATTAATTAATCGATTGGTGTGATTTTTACTTTAAACAAAACACTTGCAATCGATTACGAAATCGATGCATATAAGTCTTAACATAATTCACTGAAAAGAGTTTGTTTAAAGAATCGATTGGCAAATCGATTGGCTTATGTAGTTTCAAGATTCAAAAAAAACAAGACCCGCGATAATCGATTGGCAAATCGATTAGACCTATTTTATAACTTTAATGAATCGATTGGCAAATCGATTTATTAGTTGTTTTTCAGAAACTATATAAACTGTTTTCAATCTTTCTCTCATTAACAATTCATGAAAAGTGATAAACACTCATAAACTCTCATTAACACAATACAACACATTGTTAACATTCTGATATTGCTTTTTCAGATCAAAGCCAAAAAGATTATCCATAATCATTGAGAGAGCTGAAAAAGTATTCTTGAGAGAAAAGACAATGTTCTCATAAATCCATCATTGAATAACCAGATTCGTGAGAAGACACATTGTTCAAGATTGAAGACTTCTTTTTGTACTTCTTTTATTTTGTTTGAAATAAACACTTTGTAAAGAAAACGACTGCTAGAAATCCAGCTAAAAACTGGTGGCGATCTTCTTGGGTGAGAGGCCTCATCAAGAAGGAGCCGTACTTTGATTTTGTGTGAGTCTGCTGAGTGACTACAAGGATCAAGAGGTGAGCAATAGGAAAGAGATTGTGAGAGATAGATAGGTTTCGAGGAAACTGGACAATCTGTAAACAATTCACAATTCTTTCTATTGGAGAAAAAGCTGAAATCCAGTTGGATTGTCAGGACTGGATGTAGGTTGTCTCGTTGACAACTGAACCAGGATAAATCTTGGTGCATTCTATCCTTTATCTTTTTACTTTTAATTGCTAATCGTGTATGCCGCTTTAAAATTCCGCTGTGTATGTAATATTGCTTTAATTTGATTAAAGACTGATATATTCTGATTATTTCGAGGTCATAATAATCAACACATTTAGGGCATTTTCGTCTTCCCTTGGTTTATTCTTGTTCAATTAGGGTTTTGAACCAATCTTTTGCATCCAATAGGTGTGTTTGTGTCATTGGATGAACATCTAGGT
>PGWS01032584.1:0-11798 GCA_002896235.1 Cicer reticulatum
GTATATGAAACCTTTTTATCAAAGAACACTTCAAGATATGAGTAATTCCACACCCTGTTAAACTTTTCATCGGTACATGTATTTGAGAATTGTGATAGAAAGTTGATATTCTGATGGTATTTTTATAAAATATATTTTGTCGAAATTACTCTGTTAATTGAGGCTTTATAACTCATAATAGATTATGAATTGATTATATTAACTACTTTTTTATTGAACTACAATTTTTTTTATAATTGTTTGATTTATATTCTTTAAAATATGGTTATTATATTTTCTTGAATGATGGTTGTTATGATATATTCAAATGAATATGTATATGGTAAATATGATTTTATGAAGATGATTGTTGAAAAATTAATTATTTTATGGATGTGTGTATGATGAGATTATGCTCTATATGGATGGGTCTGGATCCACAATTATTTACCATTGATGAAGCTATGTGCCTCCTATAGATGAGTCTTGTACCCCACATATAGATGAGTTTGAAAAATCCACAATGAGATGAGGTTTAAACTCCACAACGATGAGTCTTGTACCCACATATTATGAGTTTAAACTCCACATGAGATGAGATTTAAACTCCACGGATGAGTCTTGTATTACTCTATATATAGGATGAATTTTTAAACTCTACAATGAGATGAGATTTAAACTCCACATAGAGGGTCTTGCTCCATATGATGAGATAATATCACTTTCTCATAAGTAGTTTTTCTCCATTATAATGATTGATACGTCATGAATTGGTTGATTTATTTTTGCAGATATAAATGTGTGTAGTAGATTTATTTGATTATTGCATATGTGAATTATCGTTAATTAAATTGATGAGTTTTTATTAATTTTAGAAAGTAATTGGTTATTATAGAAGAATCTTAGTTATATCATGTAATCTAAGAATATTTTGGAAGAACATTTGCCATGATCGCATTTCCGATTACCGCACTGGCTGAAACAATACTATGTAGTATCTCATTAAAGTGTTGTTTTTTAGAGATTGAGATCGTTGTTTATTTTTTTTTTTTTGATGTCGCGAGAGTTGAGGAGTCTCACTCATTTGAGAAGATAATTTTATATTAGGTTAGTAGATCAAGAATAGTAGACAATGTCTAGATTTGTAGTTTATTTCAGATTAGTTATTAAATGCCCATATGTGAATATTTGGATATTATAGAATTTTCAGCTGTAAGATTATCTTTATGGATTTTACAATATTATTCTTTACGTGAACTTCATTATTTATTATAGTATATTCGTATATAAATATGAAAAGTTTCTCGTTATTACCTCAATTGTTATACCCATGTAACTAGGCGTTAGATTAAAACTATCGCGAAAGTTATTTTGAGGCGGCTGGAAGAAAAGTTTCTGAACGTTGCAAAAGGATTTTAAGACAAAGAAATCTACCACTATTGAGGAAATGTCGCAAATATCAATTTGTGGCGGTTAAAATGATAAATATCAATCTAAGTATTTAATTTTTTTTTTGGGTAATTTTGACATATTATGGTGATTTGAAGTTAGTTAATTTGTATTATAACAGGATAATTCATTATTCTTCAACAAACAACAATTAATTTCATTATCTAGATTATTGATTTGGTAAAATAGAATATAGTTGATAGATTGTATTTTTATTGTAACATTTGTGATATTAAACACGTTAATGATATATATTGAAATTTTGGACATAATACATGAAACTAATTATAAGGATGAACATAAATTATGAGATAATAAAGTGATGTATTAAACTTAATATCTTTTGTATAATAGATAAAATTAAAAACGATAATTAGATAACAAATATAGATAACAATTTGTAATACAAATTAAAGATTATTTTCTAATAATAAAAGAGAAGAAACAAAAAAATGTACATTATAGAGCACGTGAAATTTTAATAAACTTCTCTACGACACCATAGGACATTGTGTTACATCTATCTAAACCACTTCATGATACAATCTTGATGAATATATATGCAGACATGGATCAGCAATTGGAACAGCCTTCAGATCCAACCGAAAACTCTACCAGACAGATACAACATATCATATCTTAAAATTCTTTCAATTATAATTGTTTCAAAGTTGTCATCAAATTGTCTTTGTATTTGAGTTAGTGTCTATTATCTTTGTATGGTTCTTGTATGGAACAACGTGGATCTCATTGGTATTATTTTCATCGAAAATAAAGTGACCATCATAAGACTGCATACGTTGATTGTTGATCGTGTCCGGGCCAACATGCTTGACATAACTGATTACCACCGTGAATCATGTCAAAGGCTGTCATATTTTCTTCCAATTTCCTCTCTTCTGTTCTATAATATTGTGGTGGCTCCATTTCTGTGATTCAAATTTTACTACTTTTTTTTTCTCTGAAAATAATATAAAATAGAAAAAAAATTGAAAAAATTGAAATAACGCGCTCGTAGAAGAAGTACAGAAAAAATAGAAAGAATGAAGAATTAAAATAAGAGACGTAAGGGAGATATTATAATTAAATAACTCTTGTAAGGTACGAAAATATTAAGTTACAAAAATAAAAAGAGAAACCTTTGGGTATCGCAGAAACAGAGGCCAGTGCTGATGTGTTGTTGATGGCGGTGATAAAAAAGAGAAACCTCGTTGTTGTGGGTGATCAGCGCATTAAGCGTTAGCCTCAGTTGCGCAGTGGATCGAAGCGGAAAACAGAAACCTCAACAAGAATCAGACAGAAAGTATGTAAGATGAATAGACGAATTAGCAAACAGGTAATATTGTTTGTAAGAGACTATAATAACAACCCAGAATATATATACGCGCCCGCGGGAATAGTTTCAACGGTGATATTCTTGTTCTTAAGTGCTTATTTTTTGTGTGAATGGCCGATCAGTATACTGGGTTAGTATTGACACGTTGCGCGCGGAATGTATTCATTGACTGTTCAACGCTAATAAAATCTCTTTGAATTTATGTATTTACGGAGTATATGTTATTATGTGATCTTGAATTTTCAGGGGGTCAATATCAGTGAGCATGTCTATCTATCGGACACGTTTTTGGCTATATATGCACTCACCTTACAGCAGGTGAAAAGGAAGCAGATGAAATCAAAAGAAATATTGATGTTCGTGAAATACATCAAAGAACACATTTCTATTCGATTTCTGATATTGGACTTCCAAAACCATCCTTGAATTCTATAACGAGTCATTTAATCAATTTTAATTTATTTGCAGACGAATAATTTGGTTGGGTGATCTGAATACCGTATCAGCTTGTCATATGAAAAACAAGAGACTTTATCTCAAAAAGCAGTGGTCAAAATTGGTTGAAAGAGACCAGGTAATTAATAATACTAATATAGAACCTTTCATTAGATGTTAAATAACTATGTTCCATCATAGTCCATGCCATTGTTCATCTTTGTTTCAACCTGTGTTTTTATATGCTAGATAAGTACTTGGCTGATACATTTTCTCCTTATAATTCATTAGTTAATTAGTTTTATTGTTGTTTTAGTTTAGTTGAGTTTGTTAAAAGATATTGGGAGTTTTCCATCCCTATATAATCTCTCATCTTTAATGCTAGGAATTTTTGTTCAATCAATCAATGAGATTTTTAAAAAATCTTTCCTTTAAAGGAGTTGTGAGATCAAGAGTAATGGAACGAGTTAGTGATGTTTCTATCTAATTGAAGCAAGAGTTATGTGTGAAGTATAATTTTTATGCTTTAGTTTAGTTGTTTTGCCTTTATATACTAGAGTGGTATGCCTTTACTTTTAATGCTGGAGTTTCTCAAGAGAACAAGGAGTTAATGCTCATTTTAGTATTGGACCTTGTATATTTGCACAATGAAATTTTTGGGTACTTATTTATTATCCTTAAAGTTAGTTGTTTTGGTCTTGTGAGGGTAATGCTTTATTGTCTAATGATTTTCAGATAATTTCTTGTTAGTTCAAGTGTGTTCCAAACATAAACTTTAGAACAGACAATGAACCTTTTAAGGTCTCTTTTTTATCTTTTATTATACTTACTCAAAACAATTTTTTAATTGAGCATTGCTTATAAAAAATAATATGATGATATGTCTATTAATCTCATGGTGGCACCTATTATCCATTCTCAGATTTAATCTCTATTATTAATAAGTTAACTTGTTTGTGTAATTGTGAATACACTGATGGCATTGTTTTTTTTGGCAGAAACCTGAATCAAATAGTTAACTTTGTTTATCATTATGTGTACTTTTATAATTTTCCTCTCATTGGTGGATTATTTTTTTTCAGTAGAATCCTGAATCAAGATTTTCTCCAACACAGAAGGCCATTGTGCTTGTTTTCCGCAGGTATGTTGAGGGTTGTGTTGAGAAGGTGCTAGACTTGCAATCAAAAAAGGAGTCATTTATCACTGCACAGCTAGTAGTCCATCCCACCAAGTAGGTGTTTTGTTGGAGAAGAATTGGCGCAATTGTCCAAGAAATGCGGAATGCCCAAGGACTACAGCATTAGAATAGTTGCATCATATAATGATTAAGTGGTACAGGTGGAGATATTATTCATTATTTGTATTTTATAATCAATAGATGCTGAAGAATGCTTTATATTTTCTCAGCATGTAATTTTGTGTATTATGTGTAAAATGCTTCATATGATATAAGAGTTCGTGTTTGTTTCCTAGACTAGTTAGACTTTGTTTGATGCTTCATATGATATTTTTCTCAGTATGTCATTTTCTCATATATATATCCGACCGACGATACACGTTTTGTTGATCTTTCAATTGTTGATCGTAGTGTCAGTCTAACTGACGCTAGATTATTAACAAAGTTGACTTTTATTTAATTTTTACTTTTATTAGTTGACCGTAGCTTCGGCTACACCGACGCTAACTAATTTGTTGACTTTAGCGATGCTCATCCAACGCAACAAATTTTTTTTAAAATGACGTGTCAAGGGACATAAACTACAACGGATGTTCTATTTTACTGATAGCGTCGACTTAGAGTACGTGACACCGACGCTATATTAGGTCATATGGTATTTTGGCCGACGCTATGTATTAGCTTCGATGCTAAAATTAGTTTTTCTAGTAGTGAACAAATACATAACTTTTTATCAAAGAACGCTTCAAGACGTGAGTAATCACACCGTTTAAACTTTCATGGTACATTTATTGTGGGAATTTGGAGATGGAAAAAGAGCTAGATATTCTGAAGGTATTTTCTAATAAAAATATATTTTGTCGAAAACCTAACTCTATTAAGTTATCGTTTTTATGTTGTTTGAATATATATTCTTTAATAAGGATTGTTTTATTATATTTTCTTGAATGATTGTTGTTATTATATATTCAAATAAACATATTATATTATAAATATGATTTTAAAATATTGTGTTAAAAATATGAATTATTTGGATTGTATGTGTCTGAGTTTATATGATATTGTTGATATCATGACCTCGCAATAACAGAAAATATTATCAGTTTTCGTTACAAAATTAATCAGCATCAAGTGCACAACGGAATTTAAATTTTGAGGCATGCAAAGTTAGCAATATAGAAAATTAAAAAGAGAGAGTTAGAGAAGAAGACACAGACGATTTATCCTGGTTCGTTGTTCAACGACAACCTACGTCCAGTCCTGAAAATCCAATCGGATTTCAGATTTTTCTTCTCCTTCAATAGAAAGAATCAATTACAAAGATTTTCCAGTTTCCTCCCTGAAACCTATCAATCTCTAATTATGTCTTTCCTATTGAATACCCTCTGATCCTTGTAGACACTCAGCAGCCTATCACAGAATCAAAGTACGACTCTTTCTTGTTGAGCCCTCTCAACCAAGAAAGTAGCCACCAGTTTCAAGCTGGCTTTTCTTGCGTTCTATTTCTTTCAAAGATTTATTACAGAATGAATAAAAGATGTAAAACAAAAGAGTCTTCAATCTTTATGAATGTTGCTCCTCACGAATCTGGATATTCAAGTATTGT
This sequence comes from Cicer reticulatum, assembly GCA_002896235.1. Classification (NCBI taxonomy): domain Eukaryota; kingdom Viridiplantae; phylum Streptophyta; class Magnoliopsida; order Fabales; family Fabaceae; genus Cicer; species Cicer reticulatum. Next base: position 5,983 of record PGWS01032584.1, read on the forward strand.
TCATGAGCACATTATCATTTCTCTTAGATTGTCAACAAAACGTATTGAAATCTGTAATCACAATTATGACGTTGTTAGTTTGTTGTTATGAACAGTTAAGAGCACTATGAGAAATTATGAAAGTTATGAATTGTTATTTGAATAAAGATTGAAAGACAGTTTATATAGTTTCTGAAAAACCAACTACCAAATCGATTGCCCAATCGATTTTGTAAAGTTATAAAAGGTGCTAAATCGATTTGCCAATCGATTATCGCGAGTCTTGTTTTTCTTTAATCTTGAAAACTATACAAGCTAATCGATTTACCAATCGATTCTTTAAAAACAACACTTTTCAGTAGAACATGTCCAGACTTGTATAAATCGATTTCCTAATCGATTTCTGGGAAACTGTTTTAATAAAAGTAATTTCAATCGATTACTCAATCGATTTGCCAAATCTCAGAGTCGATGTATAAAAAACACAGAGTCGATTTGGTCACAATCTCAGAGTTCACTGTGTTTTCAAAAAGTTTATTTCAATCGATTTGCCAATCGATTGTGTTCAAAACAATGGCTCAGTTTTTTGATTTCAATCGATTTGTCAATCGATTTAATTCAAATCGATTTGTCAATTGATGTGATTCAAAACAGTGACTCAGTTATTTGATGTCAATCGACTTGTCAATCGCTTTGGTAGCATGTTCCTGAAAAGTTTTTACCTGGTGTTTAGTTCAATCGATTTCCCAATCGATTGCAACCAAACTTTATCAGAATTGAAAATTTCAGCAATAGATTGTCCAATCGATTGTATTTGTCACAGGTGAGGTCATTTTTCAAATGATACTTTGTCAATCGATTTGCCAATCGATTCCCCTCAGCATTGGAGTGCTACTGTGACTTATCCAATCGATTTACCAATCGATGTGTTACCATCAGGTTTAATTTGTGAAATGTTCAATCGATTTCCCAATCGATACTCTCCAAATCAAAGTGCTACTGACTTGTGCAGTTTTCATTTTTAATTAAGCTAATCGATTGCCTAATCGATTTCACATTTACAAACACTTAAGATTTCCTTACACCCTTGTTATGAAATCGATTTCCCAATCGATTTTACATAGTCAGAATTCAACTTTTGTTGATTTCTGTGTGTTCCAAGCAATTTGATCCAAGTGTGTAGGATTGGATTATGGTTCCTGAAATCTTGCTCAATTCAAATATTAGATTTATCATGTATTGTATGAACATTGTTGAATTATTAATTATGTCAAAATTAGGAATCAAAGGATCAAAATCCAACAATCTCCCCCTTTTTGGCATAATTGACAATTCATACAATTTGTAACTTGAGCAATTTCAGACATATTAATAGCATCATAAAATTATTGTTGTTAGATCAGATCAGAGCATATCAGATCAGATCATATGAGCAGATCATATCAATACAACATATATTAATTAACAAGTGTCAGAGCATATATTTTAAAATATCAGAAAAAAATATCAGAACATTATAAGCATCAAGTTATAATTTTTCTCCCCCTTTGTCAGTTAAGGCAAAAAGGCAGAAAATAATTCCTCCCCCCTATGTTAAGAACATAAGCATTGGGTTGAAACCATTTAAATTGTGTATCAGAGTAAAACAGTCAAAACAATCATAGCAATGTATGAACATATCAAATGAATTCATAGAGATGGAATAAACTGTCATATGCATTAACATAATCACAAGAATACATCAAACATGGCAAAACAGCACAGATCCTAAAACCTAATCTCCTAATCTAGGCTGGTCCTCACTATTATCTAAGGAAGGGGTTGAGACCGCTGTATTACCCTCAGCAGGTGTCTCCTCTTCGTGAGTCTCAGGGTTAACTAGGGGATCTGGGTTAGGATCATCCGTAGCTTGTCGACCAATCTCTGCGACGTCTTCAAATTGATAGTTTGATCACCCGAAGTGTGTCTGAATCTCATCCACATTTTGAACAACTGAGTTCAAGGAGGCTTGCATAGTCCTTAACGTGCTTCTACTCTGGACTGAATTCCAACACTTTGGCATTATGTGCCATCTGAGCTTCAATAAATTCCAAAATCTTAACAACAAAAGCAGGAGTGGCAGGGACAGTTTCAGTTTGAGGCGGAGGTGGAGGTGGAGGCTATGCTGGTTCAGCTACAGGCTGTGATCTTATCCAAATTCCTTGCACCCTTTTCAATTGCATCTGATTCACAATTGATTCTCCAAAAATCAGGGTGGTCTTGACAGATTCTTCATTTACCAAGGAAACCTTGAAGCGTTTGAAGAGATCTTGGTGATCAGTTGTGGATAAGGTAGCATGAGCTTAGTCTGCGATGCTTCCCAACATGTGCCTGAGCACTATCCAAGTCCAGCTCATCTTTAATTCCTCTGGATAATCCCCATAGCAGTAGTATGTCCAACTTCTGGGACTACTGCGTGATTTCCTGATCTTGGCACTAACATACGAGTTAAAGCATACATCAACATTCTATGTTGGACCTTCATTTGACCATATGGGCAGTGAAACCGATTCAACGAACCCATCGACCATCAGGGTCTTAACTGCTGTGTGTCTATCCATAGACTCTTCCCAACCTTGGGTCAGCAGTGTCGGCTTCTGAACTTCCATCAATGGACTTGCCGTAAAAAAGGCAATCCTGATAAGGTAGAGAAAATCGTCGAAAAGACCATAGCAATCTTCTTCCCTTTGACCTTGAGCAGTGAACCTTCTTCATTAACTTGAAAGATGAGTAGAATTCCCTGATCAGCCTAGGTAAGAGTCAAGTGTAGACGAAAGAAAGTTCTCAAGTCCATGGAATCTGAGGTGATCCTGAAAAGTGAACTCGACATTATCAAAATAAGGAAATCCATTGTCCTTGCTTCATGGATTTTTTTTTTTTACGAATCAGGTGATATGGAGGATTGAGGTTCCTTTTCTTTTGGTGCAGGGACCTTCTTTGCAGGGGGTGAAGAAATGGGTTTCTTCTTTCGCTTTTGATAATCTCCTTCATTGCATCAGCCATTAATTTCTCAGTGGGAGGTTCCTTACGGTTTTCTTGATCTTTTCTGGAATTGGAGCAGGAGCCTTGCCCTTGTCTTTGGCAAGAATCTTGTGAGTTGGATCGGAACTCTCTTTGTTAGAGTTGGTGGGGGTGAAGGAGTTTCACTTGTTGAAGATGAAGAAGGTGAAGGTGTATGTGGCTGGGTTTGTTTTACACGAGCCATGATCGCAACAAAATGATTGAATGTAGGTAGAGTGTAGATAGAATGAACAAACTGATGAAGATGTAGAAAAGTGAAGCAGATAGATGAAAAACTGAAAATCTGGAAAATCTGAAAAATCTGAGAAATCTGAGATGAAGAAATCGATTTTGTCCTTTACCTTTTTATACTTTTACCCTTGTCAATCGATTTCCAATCGATTGGGTTACCGTTACACCGAATCCTTAATCGATTGTGTAATTATGATGTCCAACGGCTAGTAAAAGTTCGCAACGGTCCATCGATTCCAAAATCGATTTTCCGTTTTACTTAATCGATGTCCAAATCGATTGTCCCAAATGTCAAATACTGAACACTGAATCAATCGATTTCCAAATCGATGCTCGCGGGATTTTTACAAAATATTTCCAAAAATCTGAAGTCTGGGCTATCCAAAATCGATTTCCAAATCGATTTTATAAACAGTTTTCATCAAGTAATCGATTTCCAACTCGATTTATCTGGAAAACTTCACTGATAAATACCAGAATCAAATAAAAACTATATTTCACTAGGATCAATGATCCCTAGTTTCATCCTTATGTTCAAAAAGCTTTCTTTTTGGTAATGCTTTCGTGAAGATATCTGGCTAGCTGTTCTGTAGTGTATCACATATTCAAGTTTGATGACTCCATTCTGAAATTGGTCTCTTATGAAGTGTGCCTTACCTCAATATGTTTTGTCCTTGAATGCATTACTGGGTTCTTTGTTATGCTGATAGCACTTGTGTTTATCACACATAATCGCACGTTCCCAAATCGACACCGAAGTCCATTAAATGCTGTTTCATCCACAAAATTTAAGCACAACAGCTCCCAGCTGCTATGTATTCAGCTTCTGCAGTAGACAATGCAATACTTGTTTGCTTCTTACTAAACCAGGACACTAGTGAATTACCAAGCAAATGACATGTACCTGAAGTACTCTTTCTATCAAGTTTACAACCAGCAAAGTCTGAGTCTGAATAACCAACCAAAGTACATGTTGAACCTTTTGGATACACAAACCAAGACTTTTAGTACCTACCAGTATCTGAAAATTCTCTTTACTGCACTGAGGTGAGTTCCTTCGGATCGATTGATACCGTGCACACATGCAAACGCTGACATAATATCTGGTCGCTTGCTGTAAGGTAGAGCAGAGATCCAATCATACCACGAAATCTAGTTACATCTACAGGTTTACCTATCTCATCTCGGTCTAAGAAATTTCCTTGACTCGCATGGGTGTATCAATGGACTTAAGTTATCAAAGTTAAATTTCTTTATCAAATCAGAACAATATTTGGATTGACTAATGAAATGCCTTGCTTGCTTTGGTTAATTTGAAATCCCAAGAATATGACAGTTCACCAATCATTGACATTTCAAATTTACCTTTCATTAAGTTTTCAAATTCCTTGCAAAGTTTATCATTTGTTGATCCAAAATATGATGTCATCAACATAAATTTGGACCAGCAAGATGTCATTTTCAGTAGTTTTTGTGTAGAGTGTCTTATCAACATTTCCTCTAGAAAATTTTGTTGAATGAGGAAAGTGCTGAGTTTCTCATACCAAGCTCTTGGAGCTTGTTTCAACCCATAGAGGGCCTTTGAGAGTTTATACACATGGTTAGGAAATCTGGATTTTCAAAACCTGGTGTTGACTCACAAAAAACTTCCTCTTGTAGGTCTCCATTGAGAAAGCACTCTTCACATCCATTTGATATAGATTGAAGTCCCATGATACATGCATAAAGCCCATAAAATCCTTATGGCTTCTAGTCTAGCTACAGGGCATATAGGTCTCATCAAAGTCTATTCCCTCCTCTTGACTATAACCCTTTGCAACTAATCTGGCCTTATTCCTAGTTATCACACCATTCTCATCTAACTTATTTCTGAACACCACCTAGTTCCTATAACATGCTTACCCTCTGGCCTAGGTACCAAGTTCCACACCTTGTTCCTCTCAAACTGGTTTAACTCCTCTTGCATAGCAAGTATCCACTCACTATCTAAAAGGGCTTCCTTAATGTTCTTAGGTTCAATCTGAGACACAAATGCTGTGAGGTTACAGAACTCTCTAAGGTTTCCTCTAGTTGACACACCTCTAGAGATGTCACCTATGATGTTGTCTAAGGTGGTTTCTATTGAATCTCCATTCCTTTAGTAACTCACTGGTTTCTATAGGTTCTTACAGGGTCTGCACTAGTTGGAGGATCAGCTATAGGTTTGGTTCTAGGGGTTCAGATTCTACAACATCATCCAAAATATCATTAACCTTGAAGGAGTTTTGTTCAAGTTTTCTGTAAAAGATTCATCAAATTTTCAATGAACTGACTCTCTATGGTTTTTGTTCTTTTGTTGTAGATTATAGGCTTTACCTAGTTGGGAGTATCTAGAAGATTACTTCATCTGCCTTAGGGTCAAACTTTCCTAGGTGTTCCTTGCCATTGTTCAAACAAAGCACTTAACAACCAAGATTCTAAGGTAAGACAGGTTTTGGTTTTTACCCTTGTTAAAGCTCATAGGGTGTTTTCTTAAGAAGTGGGTCTAATCAGTACTCTATTCACAA
>PGWS01032591.1:0-13130 GCA_002896235.1 Cicer reticulatum
CTTTATTCTTGTCCAATTAGGGTTTTTAACCAATCTTGTGCATCCAATAAGTTCATTTGTGTCATTGGATGAACATTTAGGTCATTTTCGTCCTCCCTAGGCTTATTCTTGTCCAATTAGGGTTTTTAACCAATCTTGTGCATCCAATAGGTCCGATTGTGTCATTGGATGAACATTTAGGTCATTTTCGTCCTACCTAGGCTAGTTATAACCAATCTGTGTCCAATAAGGTGTATTTGTTGTCATTGGATTAACATTAGGAAAATCGTCCTCCCAAGGCTTATTCTTGTCAATTGTTTAACCATCATGTGGCATCCAATAGGTTCATCTGTGTCATTGGATTCACATTTAGGTCCATTTCGTCCTCCCTAGGCTTATTCTTGTCCAATTGGGGTTTTAACCAATCTGTGCATCCAACAACGTGTGTTTGTGTCATTGGATTGAATTTAGTTCATTTTCGGCCTCCTTAGGCTTATTCCTTGTCCAATTAGGGATTTTTAACCAATCTTGTGCATCCAATAAGTGTCAATATTGTGTCATTGGATGAACATTTAATGTCATTTTCGTTCCTCCCTAGGCTTATTCTTAGTCCAATTAGGGTTTTTAACCAATCTTGTGCATCCAATAGGTGTGTTTTGTGTCATTGATGAAACATTTGGTCATTTTCGTCCGCCTAGGCTTATTCTTGTCCAATTAGGGTTTTTAATCAATCTTGTGGCATCCAACAGGGTGTTGGTGTCATTGGATTAATAATTAGGTCATTTTCGTCCTCCCTAGGCTTATTCTTGTCCAATTAGGGTTTTTAACCATCTTTGTGCATCCATAGGTGTGGTTTGTGTCATTGGATGAACATTTAGGTCATTTTCGTCCTCCCTAGGTTTATTCTTGTCCAATTTAGGGTTTTTTAACCAATCTTGTGCATCCAATAGGTGTGTTCTTTGTGTCATTGTATAACAATATTTAAGTCATTTTCGTCCTCCCTAGGCTTATTCTAGTCCAATTAGGGTTTTTTAACCAATCTTGTGCATCCAATAGGTGATATTTGTGTCATTGGAGTACATTTTAGATCATTTTCGTCCTTCCAGGCTTATTCTGTTCCAATTAGGGTTTATTAACCAATCTTGTGCATCCAATAAGTGTCTTTGTGTCATTTGATTAACATTTAGGTCATTTATTCCTCCTTAGGCTTATTCTTGTCCAATTAGGGTTTTTTAACCAATCTTGTGCATCCAATAAGTGAGTTTGTGTCATTGGATTCAACGTTTAGGTTCATTTTCGTCCTCCATAGGTTATTCTTGTCCAATTAGGGTTTTTTAAACCAATCTTGTGCATCCCCATAGGTGTGTTCATGTCATTGGATTGAACATTTAGGTCATTTCGTCCTCCCTAGGTTATTCTAGTCCAATTAGGGGTTTAAACAATCTTGTGCATCCAATAAGTGTGTTTGTGTCATTGGATTCACATTTAAAAATCATTCCGTCCGCTTAGGCTTATTCTTGTCCAATTGGTTTTTAATCAATCTTGTGCATCCAATACGTTGTTTGGTGTCATTGGATGAACATTTAGGTCATTTTCGTCCTCCTAGGCTTAACTTGTCCAATTAGGGTTTTTTTAACCAATCTTGTGCATCCAATAAGTTCATTTGTGTAATTGGATGAACATTTAGGTCATTTTCGTATCCTTAGTTTATTCTTGTCCAATTTGATTTTTAACCAATCTTGTGCATCCAATAGTTCATTTGTGTCATTGGATGAACATTTAGGTCATTTTCGTCCTCTCCTAGGGTTATTCTTTGTCCAATTAGGGGTTTTTAACCAATCTTGTGCATTCCAAGAGGTGTCAATTTCTGTCATTGGATGAACATTTAGATCATTTTCGTCTCCCTAGGCTTATTATTTGTCCAATTTGGGTTTTTAACCAATCTTGTGCATCCAATAAGCTCATTTTGCATGGATGAACGTTTAGGTCATTTTCGTCCACCTTGGCTTATTCTTGGTCCAATTAGGGTTTTTAACCAATCTTGTGCATCCAATAGGTTCATTTGTGTCATTGGAATGAACATTTAGGTCATTTTCGTTCTCCCTAGCTTATTCTTGTCCAATTAGGGTTTTTTAACCAATCTTGTGCATCCAATAAGTCATTTGTGTCATTGGACCAACATTTAGGTCATTTTCGTTCCTCCCTAGGCTTTATTCTTGTCCAATTAGGTTTTAACCAATCTTGTGCATCAATAAGTTCATTTGTGTCATTGGATGAACATTTAGGTCTTTTTCGTCCTCCCTAGGCTTATTCTTGTCCAATTAGGATTTTTAACCAATCTTGTGCATCCTATAAGTTCATTTGTGTCATTGGATTAACATTTAGGTCATATTTTCGTCTCCTAGCTATTGTTCGTCCAATTAGGGTGTTTAACCAATCTTGTGCATCCATAAGTTGTTTGTGTCATTGGATGAACATATTTATCATTTTTCGTCCTCCCTAGGCTTATGTTTGTCCAATTATGGTTTTTAATCCAATCTTGTGCATCCTGGAATAGGTGTAACCAATTTGTGTCATTGCTGGATGAACATTTAGGTCATTTTCGTCCTCCCGTAAGGCTTATTCTTGTCCAATTAGGTTTTTAACCAATCTTGTGCATCCCATAGGCGTCATGTGTGTCATTGGATGAACATTTAGGTCATTTTCGTCCTCCCTAGGCTTATTCTTGTCCAATTACGGTTTTTAACAAATCTTGTGCATCAATAGGTGTGTTTGTGTCATTGGATTCCAGCATTTAGGTCCTTTCGTCCTCCTAGGCTTATTTTAGTCCAATTAGGGTTTTTAACCAATCTTGTGTATCCATTTAGTTGTTTGTGTGTCATTGGATGAACATTAAGGTCATTTTCGTCCTCCCTAGGCTTATTCTAGTCCAATTAGGGGTTTTAACCAATCTTGTGCATCCAATAGGTGGTGTTTGTGTAATTGGATGAACATTTAGGCCATTTTCGTCCTCTTAGGCTTATTCCTTGTCCAATTACGGTTTTGTCATCTTGGATCCAAATAAGTTCAGGTTGTGTCATTAGATGAACATTTAGGTTATTTCATCCTCCCTATGCTTATTCTTGTCCAATTAGGTGATTAACCAATTTGTGCATATCAATAAGTTCATTTGTGTCATTGGATAACATTTAGGTCATTTTCGTCCACTGGATAGGCCTATTCTTGTCCAATTAGGGTTTCAAAAGAATCTTGTGCATCCAATAGGCTTGTGTACATTGTGTCATTGGATTAACATTTAGGTCATTTTCGTCCTCCCTAGGCTTATTCTTGTCCAATTAAGGTTTTTAACCAAATCTTGTGCATCCAATAGGTGTGTTGTGTCATTGGATTAACATTTAGGTCATTTTCGGTCTTCCCATTGCTTATTCTTGTCCAATTAGGGTTTTTGGTCCAATCTTGTGCATCCAATAGGTGTGTTGTGTTCATTGGACGAACATTTAGGTCATTTTCGTCCTCCCTAGGCCTTATTCTTGTCCAATTAGGGGTTTTTTAACCAATCTTGTGCATCCAATAGGTTCATTTGTGTCAATTGGATTCACATTTAGGTCATTTTTCGTCCTCCCAAGGCTTATACCTAGTCCAATTAGGGTTTTAACCAATCTTGTGCATCCAATAGGTGTGTTTATGTCATTGGATTCACATTTAGGTCTTTTCGTCCTCCCTAGGCTTATTCTGTCCAAGGTTATACAGTGTTTTTAAACAATCTTGTGTGCATGCCAATAGGTGTGTTTGTGTCATTGGATTCACATTTAGGTCATTTTCGTCCTCCATAGGCTTATTCTTTTGTCCAATAGGGTTTTAACAATCTTGTGCATCCAATAGTTGATTGTGTCATTGGATTCACATTTAGGTCATTTTTGTCCTCCTTTGGCTTATTCTTGTCCAATTAGGGTTTTTAACCAATCTTGTGCATCCAATAGGTGTGTTTGTGTCATTGGATTCACATTTAGGTCTTTTTCGTCCTCCCTAGGATTTATTCTTGTCCATTAAGGTGTTAACCAATCTTGTGCGGTCAATAGGTATGTTTATTTGTGTCATTGGATGAACATTTACGTCATTTTCGTTGACCCTAGGCTTATTCTTGTCCAATTAGGGTTATTTAACCGATATCTTGTGCATCCAATAGGTGTCATTTGTGTCATTGGATTGACATTTAGGTCATTTTCGTCCTCCCTAGGCTTATTCTTGTCCAATTAGGGTTTTTATTTAACCTAATCTGTGCATCCAATAAGTTGTGTTTGTGTCATTGGATGATTTAGGTCATTTTCGTCCAAACTATAGGCTTATTCTAGTCCAATTAGGGTTTTTTTAACTAATCTTGTGCATCAAATAAGTTCTTTGTGTCATTGGATTCACATTTAGGTCATTTTCGTCCTCCTAGGCTTATTCTTGTCCAATTAGGGTTTTTAAACCAATCTTGTGCATCCAATAAGTTCATTGTGTCATTGGATTCACATTTCTACATTTAGGATTTATTTTTCGTTAACCAATCCTTCCCTTAGCTTATTCTTGTCCAATGTAAGGGGTTTTTAACCTATCTTGTGTATCCAATAAGTTGTGTTTGTGTCATTGGATTCACATTTAGGTTCATTTTTCTAGGCTTTTCTTGTCCAATTAGGCTTTTATTCTTGTGCATCCAGGGTTTTGAACATCATGTGGATTCACATAATATCATTGGCTATTCTTGTCCAATTGGTTTTTAATCTTGTGTCCAATTAGGTTGTTCATTGGATTTCACAGTGTCATTTCGTCCCCTAGGCTTATTTCTTGTCCAATTAGGGTTTTTAACCAATCTTGTGCATCAAATAGTTCATTTGTGTCATTGGATTCACATTTAGTCATTTTCGTCCTCCCTAGGCTTATTCTTGTCCAATTAGGGTTTTTAACCAATCCTTGCATCCCATAAGTTCAATTTGTGTCATTGGATGAACATTAGTCATTTTCGTCCTCCCTAGCTTATTCTTGTCCAATTTACGGTTTTTAACCAATCATGTGCATCCAATAGGTGTGTTTGTGTAATAAGATGAACACTTAGGTATTTTCGTCCTCCCTAGGCTTATTCAATTAGTCCAAATACATAAGGGTTTTTAACCAATCTTTGCATCCAATACCAAAGTGTTTGTGTCATTGGATTCACATTTAGGTCATTTTCGTCCTCCCTAGGCTTATTCTTGTCCAATTAGGGTTTTTAAACAATCTTGTGCATCCAATAGGTGTGTTTTGTGTCATTGGATGAACATTTAGGTATTTTCGTCCTCCTAGGCTTATTCTTGTCCAATTAGGGTTTTTAACCAATCTTGTTGCATCCAATAAGTCATTTGTGTCATTGGATTCGCATTTAGGTCATTTTTTGTCCTCCCTAGGCTTATTCTTGCCCAATTAGGGTTTTTAACCAATCTTGTGCATCCAATAGGTGTGTTTGTGTCATTAGATGAACATTTAGGTCATTTCGTCCTTCCTATGCTTATTCTTGTTAATTAGGGTTTTTAACCAATCTTGTGCATCCAATAGTGTGTTTGTGTCATTGGATTAACATTTAGGTCATTTTCGTGCCCTAGGGTCTTATTCTGTGTCCAATTAGGGTTTTTAATCAATATCTTGTGCATCAATAGGTGTTTGTGGTCATTGGATTAACATTAAGGTCATTTTCGCCCGCCCTAACTATTCTTGTCCAATTACCTTTTTTTGTCCAATCTTGTGCATCAATAGGTGTGTTTGTGTCATTGGATGAACATCTTTTAGGTCATTTTATATCATCCTCGTCCCTAAACTTATTCTTGTCCAATTTAAGGTTTTTAACCAATCTTGTGCATCCAATAGGTGTGTTTGTGTCATTGGATTAACATTTAGGTCATTTCGCCCTCCCTAGACTTATTGTAGTCCAATTAGGATTTTTAACCCATCTTGTGCATACAATAGGTGTGTTTTGTGTCATTGGATTAACATTTAGGTAATTTTCGTCTTCCCTAGTCTTAATTAGTCCAATTTAGGGTTTTAACCAATCTTGTACATCCAATAGGCATTGTTGTGTCATTGGATCCACATTTAAGTCGTTTTCATCATTCCTTGATTTATTCTTGTCCAATTAGGGTTGTTAACCAATCTTGTGAATCCAATAGGTGTCATTCGAGATTGACAAAAGTTTAGGTCATCGTCTTGTGTCATTGGTTGTTAACATGAATCAATAGGTGTCATTTGTGTCCTGGTTGAACCTAGGTCATTTTCGTATTCAGTCCAGTTAGGATTTTTAACAATCTTGTGCATACAATAGGTGTGATTTATGCCATTGGATTAACATTTAGGTCATTTTCGTGCTCCTAGGCTTATTGTAGTCAATTTGGGTTTTTAACCAATCTTTTGCATCGAATAGGTGTGTTTCTGTCATTGGAAGAACATTTAGATCATTTTTCGTCTGCTTAGGCTTATTCTTGTCCAATTATGGTTTTTAACCAATCTTGCGCATCCATTAAGTATATTAGTGTCATTGGATGAAAATTTAGGTCATTTTCGTCCTCCCTAGGCTTACATTAGTCCAATTAGGGTTTTTAACCAATCTTGTGTATCCATTAGGTGTGTTTGTGTCATTGGGTGAACATTTAGGTCATTGTCGTCCTCCCTAGGCTTATTCTTGTCTAATTAGGGTTTTTATCCAATCTTGTGCATCCAATAGGTGTCTTTCTGTCATTGGATTAACATTTAGGTAATTTTCGTCCTCCCAAGGCTTATTCTTGTCCAATTAGGGTTTTTAACCAATCTTGTGTATCCAATAGGTGTGTTTGTGTCATTGTATTAACATTTAGGTCATTTCCGTCCTCCTTAGGTTTATTCTAGTCCAATTAGGGTTTTTAACCAATCTTGTGCATCCTATAGGTGTGTTTATGTCACTGGATGAACATTTAAGTAATTTTCGTCCTCCCAAGGCTTATTCTTGTCCAATTAAGGTTTTTAACCAATCTTGTGCATCCAATAGCTGTGTTTGTGTCATTGTATTAACATTTAGATCATTTTCGTCCTGCTTAGGGCTTATTCTAGTCCAATTAGGGTTTTTAACCAACACTACAACATTTATGGTCTCTGGCAACATTTTTTATGCAAAAATGTATAAAATGTTGCCTAAAAATAGTTAAGGCAACATTTTATGTTTGTTGTCGTTATTGTTTTGCAACACCGTATAAATGTTCTCTAAATTATTTTTGGGCCACAATTTTAAAATGTCACTATGATAACTCTATGGCAATATTTGATAATTGTTCTCTTAGATATTTCTAGGAACATTTTGCGATTGTACCGTTATTTTGAATAAAAGGCTACAATTATAAAATGTTATTTAAAAGTTTACATTCATCAATTTTTTGCGGGATAATTCCTTCCAAATATATTAATAACATATAATATATATATATATATATAATTAAACATTATATTATTTTTTATTATTATATAAATAATAGTAAACTAAAAAACAAAGGAAAAAGAAACTGTACATGTAACTAAACCTTATGTGTGGACAGAAGATCAATTAAGCAAATTAAGTTAAACCATTTCACTAATCCTAATTAAAATTCCTAAATCCCAACACTGTAAGCATTATTTTTACTAAATCCCTAAATCATGTCCATTCATTGCGCCGGTTCCATTCATCTTCACCGTCAACAACGCGAACTCTTTCACTCAACCCTCTCCGTCAAACACAAACTCCCTTCATTCACCCCTCCGTCAATAAACCGTCAACAGAATTCTCCTTCATGAACAAGAGCATAGTTTATCTTCCGTCTCTTGTTCTCCGGTGTTCGTTTCCAATTCGTCCGACGTCGTGTACTAACAGGTTTGCATATCTTTGATCATTTTTTTTCGTTTGCTTGTTTGTTGATAATGTATATGGGTTGCTCTGTACAATGTTTTGTTTAGGGTTCATCTTCTCTATTTTTTTTAATTGTGTTTCTTTTTGTTTTTGATGTTGCTCTGATTCGTTTTGTTTTGCTTTTCGTTTCTTGTTCGCTTTGGAACTTGGTGTTTGTCGTTCACATCTTGAAAAATTATTTTCGTTTCTTGCTCTTATTCGTTTTATACATTATATTCTCTTATAGCGATTTTGTTTAGACTGAAAATTATCTTTCTGTTTGTAAAAAAAATGGTCCTGTCCAACGTTGAATACAATTTTTATAATAAGATAAAATAGAAGTTCATTTGTTTATTTGTTAGAAAAGATTTTTGATTCTTTGTAATGAAGGTTAAAATATCATGAGTTCAAATAAGAACCCTGCATTTGTGTTTTTGTTGCTCATCAATTCATAGGGAGACTAACTTAACATGACTTTTGTCAAATTTATTATCACTTAATTGAAAAGAAAAATAGTAAAACTAATAAGTTCAGATTATAAACTCTAAATCATTTTCACTACAACTAATGTCATAATGTTATAGGTTATTGATTGGTTTGATGGTTAAGATTAAAAAATTTTGACTTATGCCTTGGGTTTTTCAAGCCAGGAAAAAAATGACTTACTTGAAATTGTCGCCTGTAAAATTCCGAGATACCTATATTTTTCATATTTGTTGTTATTATCTTAATTCAACTTTTTGTGACTATTAGCTTTAGGGGGGGCGTAATATGATCCAATACACCCCTTATATTAAATTGAAGTATCTATTCCTTATATATATTTTCCTTTGATTTCCAAGATTGAAAAGACTCTTTATGTGTTCATAAGACAGTTGACACGTTGAGGTGGCCATGCTGAAGAGCGTTCAAGGATGGTAGGTTAAGGCATCCAGCTGATGGCCAAGCATGGAAATAATTTGACAAAAACATCAAGACTTTTGCTCTGAAACTCGTAACATTAGGCTTGGGTTGGCGAGTGATGGGTTTATCCATTCAGGACTATGAGTCTTTCACATAGCACATGGCCTATCGTATTAACTATATATAATTATCCACCAAGTTTATGCTTGAAGCAGAAAATTGTCTGATGTCGCTACTTATTCCTGGACCCACGATCACTCCGAAATGCAATTGATGTGTATATGAAGCCACTTATTGAGGAGCTAAAAATATATGGGATGTTGGTGTAGAAACATAATGACATTTCAAGAAATAAGTCATTTCAGATGCTGCAGCTCTTTTGTGAACTGTTAAGACTTCCCTACATATGCTACGTTATCTGGTTGGAGCCCACTAAAGGGGAATTTTTCTTGCCCAACTCTGTAATCATCAGACTTCTTCAACTTACTTAAAACATAGTCGAAGATGTGTTAATATGGGTCATCGAGTCTTTTTGGATTCAAAATCATGTTTGGAGATCAAATGCAATATCTTTTTATGGAAAACCGGAATATAGGGTCTCCACCCTCCTTGTTAGATACGACAAGATTTTAAAAAAAGACTTACAAGACATTCCTGATGTATTGGGCGAGAAGAAAGAAATGAAAAAAAGGTTTGGTCCCATGGACGAAAAAAATCCATCGTGTTTGGCAATTACCATTTGGATGGATAATTCTCTACGCATAATTTAGATGTAAATGCACATTGAGAAGAACTTTGTGATAATATAAATCGGGAATCTCTTGGAGATTGAAGGGAATAAAAAGGATCATGCAAATTTCGTTTGGACTACAAGATATGGGGATTAGAAAAAAAACTACATTTGAAGGCAACAGATGAAGGTAAGAAAACTCAAATCCCCTAAGCATGTTTCTCCCTAACAAAGCATGAGAAATCTATTTTTTGTGGTGTTTTTAAGGCAGTAAACTTCCTGATGGCCTTGCTTCTAATATTTCTCATTGTGTTCAAGTTGATGAGGGAAAAATTCATGGTACAAGAGTCATGATGCCCATAATTAATACTTCATTACTTGTTGCAAGTAGCAATAAGAGGACATACCAACCGCTAATCAAGTTACCATCCCTTTGATTCGACTTTGTTCCTTTTTTCGGTGTTTATGCCAAAAGGTTTAGAGGGTGAAAACTTTGAATCACTTGGAAGTAGAGATTGCTGAAACACTTTGTCAATTGGAATGTATCTTCCCTCCAAGTTTCTTTGACATAATGGTACGACTTACCATTCACCTTGCAAATGAAGTTAGATTGGGTGGACGCGGTTCAATTTCGATGGATGTATTATATGGAAAGATATTTGGGTGATTTTAAAAACTTTTGTTCGTAATAGGAGTCGTCTAGAGGGTTCTATCGCTGAAGCATATTTGGTTAAAGAATCACTAACATTTTGTTCAAGATATTTGTCAAGTGGTGTAGATACAAGGATGAATAGAATGACACGAAATCGATGGCATTCCAAGCATAGGCCATCCAATTGGGGGGCAGAAACTAATTTCCCTTGATCATAAGTCCCAAAACCAAGCTCATGGTTACATATTATTCAATTGTGATGAAGTGGCAAGAATACATTAGGTACAAATCTTTTACTTGCTACAATATTTTCATTCTTAAAATTAGTTTTTTCCTTTTGCATTGAAAAATTAGTTATTTATTTTGTAGAGAGCATAGATGTTAATGTTCATAATCATCGAAAGAAGAAAGAAAGTCGAGTAAAGCTAATAATCAAAGAGAAGATTTTATTCAATGGTTTGAAACACGTGTTATGGATGAAGAGTATCTGATTGGTTGAAGGCGTTGTCTAGGGCCAAATAAATGTTGCTGAGAAGGTATTCTGGTTATGTTATCAATGGATTCGGATTTCATACAAGAAACGTGAAGCAAGGCTTAAAACACAAAATAGTGGAGTGGCATTAGAAGCGGTAACTCAAGTTCTTAGAAATGCAAGATATGAAAATCCTGAACCGATTTGTGTGACTTACTATGGGGCAGTAAAAGATATCATAGAGTTAGATTATTATGGTCAACTAAAACATTTATTGTTCAAATGTGATTGGTTTGTGACTAAGAAGACAAATATGGGTTAACATGTTGTTTACTCTAACAAAAAGTGCTACAAAAATGATCCATTTGTCTTGGCATCTCAAGTTCAACAATGTTCTTTATTGAAGATCCTTTTAACAAAAATAGACACTATGTTTTGAAGGCACTTCAAGGGATTCATTTGACATGGGAGAATGTTTTAATTCAAATGTCCAAGAATATGACATTTCAACAAATCTTGATATATCGAAGGATGATTATGAAGTAGATTTGGTTAGGAAAGACGTACCAGATGATATCTTCGAAATGCCTTTTTTAGAACTTCACAAGCAACAAGAAGAACATGAGAGTGATGATGATACAAGTTTTGAAAGTGAAGATGAAACCATTGATGATTCTTGTTTTGATTAAGTCATGTATTATTATTTTTTCGTCTTTGTTGATCAATATTATTTCACCCTCCATTGTCTTAGTTAATATATTTGTATAATTTATGTAAATATTTAATTTTTTTTTCTTTGTAGTTAGCCACAATGGAAAAAGTAAGAGTTGTAAAAGCTGGTGGATCTCTTAGAAAGATTGGTCAAACTCCTACTAAAAGTTCCGATTTTCCTTTCCAAGCAAGATCAAGAATTGAGTTGGCAAAGAATTCAAGCAAATTAAGAAAGAAAAATTGATAAGTTGCATGAGAGGTTGCAGGAAAATAATATAGAAAGGGTTCAAGAGATTGTAGAAGATGTAGAAGGTAAAACAAATTCTTGATTCATGATTAGATTTTATAATATTACATAGTAACTATTTTTCATTTGGATTTCTTATAGATAATATTCCGAATTATTTTTTTCATAAATTTGAATAAAATTAGAAACACCAAAAAAAAGAACACATGAAAAAGAATTCGAAAGATTGATGGCAACCTAGACAAACGCATTGTTACAAATAAAATGGAGAGACCTATATTCTGCAACCAAAAGTAATGAAGATTCTTCACGTAGTGACAAAGAAGTTGTACAAGGTAAATATTATTATTTTAATTTATTATGCATACTATTTTTATATTTTATATACATTGAAATATTCCTAATATTTTTTATGACTTTTCATTAATTAGAAAACACCAACAAAAGAACTCATGAGAAAGCTCAATCAATGCATTGCATGTTCATGCAAATAATAGAGAAATGGTTCAAAATTTTGATGGCAACAATGGACAAGCAAATTGGACATGGAGACAGAATTTGTACAAGGTAAGTCATCTTTTTATTTTTTTATTTTTATCACTAAATTTGGTTATTCCTTTTGAAGATATTTCTTTTGATGACATTGTATTGAAACTAGGAATGCTGAAAAAAAGATCTCCTGAGAATCTTCCAGATAATAATAAAGAGAAAATTCAAAAGATGGAAAAAGACAGTTGGAAAGAAAATCTTTTATTCCTACTAAGAATAACAAATCCGAGAAACCAAATCATTCTTTGGATGCAACCAAGTCATACAATGGAGAAAAACAATGCAACAACATTCATTCGAGATCAAGTCAACCTCTTAAATTAACTCAAAATAAGCCATTATGAAGCAAAAATAGAAGGATAAGACTTACAACAACCAGAAGTTATGGATGATATTGCACAAGTTGTATAAGATATCAATGAAGAACTGACAGACTAAAAATAGAGAAGAAGAAAAGGTAAATTATTTTTTGTATTTCATGATAATGATCTATGTACATATCATGTATATAATTGTTTATAAATATGTGGTATAGGAACATCAAAAAGAAAAACTCTGGGAAAACCTTGTGCAAAAGGATTCATGGAAGAACTTTGGAAGAGCGTGAAAAAGTGACATTTAATGAGGATGGTCAACCTATTGGGCCTAGTGATAAAGTAGTATCTGACTTTGAGCCTTTTCGTACTAGGGACATTAGCTAGGAACTCAACATTTTGTCCTCTAATATACACAAATTGGTCAGGAATGTCCGATAAAAATATAAGATGCTTCTGGAGATATACTAATGTATCTGTGAGTTTGAATGTCTGGTTATTACAAAAATAAAAATTCATTTCATGATGTTTTTTATCTAATAATTTTTGTAGCAAAAGTTTGTCTTGCAATTGAAGCACGAGAGTTGGGTTGAGACTACCGTTAGAGATGCATGGAGAAGATGATATAAGTACAAAATTAAGAAGGATCATTTTTGAAGTATTCCATCCTGAC
>PGWS01032594.1:0-12795 GCA_002896235.1 Cicer reticulatum
TATAAATTTAGAAGAAGAATGCTATAAGGGTCTCTCGATCGCTGATTTTCATCTGGAATTTTTGGGGATTTTTTCGTACCACTTTGACAACAATGGGACTAAAATCTATATTTTCAGACATAAAGATGGCTAGTGTTTGAAATTACTCAAGAATCTAAATACTGTTTATATATTTGGAAAAGAATTTTATAAAGGGTCTCCCGGTTCCTCGATTTCATGTGGTATTTTTTGGTAATTTTCGTACCACCCCAACTAAAATGGACTGAAATTCGTATTTTTTGAAACAAACAATGGCTATGTTTTTCAAGTTCCGCGTCAGGTTTCAAACGTAGAATCAATTCTTGTTTTGAAAATAACGGATTTCCGTCAATTTTTTGTCGGGTTGTACGAAAATCACCCGTAAAGTCCCGATGAAACCGAGGACCGGAAGACCCTTATAGCATTCTTCTTCAAAATTTATTACTGGTTATTTAGGTTTCGCGCTGATTTCAACACTTCCCGTCGTCTGGTCCAAAAATATAGATTTTGGTCCCTTTTTGTCGAGGGTAAGAAAATCGTATGCAAAGTCCAGATGAAATCGAGGACCGGGAGACCCTTATAGCATTCTTCTCCTAAATATATAACAATGTTTCGGATTCCGGGACGAAATATAGATATTTTGGTCCATTTTTTGTCCAGGTTCTGTGTCAAATTTCAAACACTACCCATTGTCTGGTCCGGAAATACTGATTTTGATCATTTTTTTGTCGGTTTGTATGAGAATAGCCGAAAAAATTCCAGATCAAAATAGGACCGGGAGTCCTTGTAGCATTCTTCTCCAAAATTTATAACTGTGTTTTGGGTTTTCCGTGTCAAATTTTCAAATAGTAGCCTCGTCTATTCTGGAAATACAGATTCTATCCAATTTTGTCGGGTGGTATGAAAATCCCCCGAAAAGTCCAGATGAAATCGAGGACAAGGACCCTTATAGCATTCTATCAAACATTTATAACTGTGCTTGGGTTCCGCGGCAGATTCAAACACACTAGATCTATCGTCAAGGCCGTAAATGCAGACATTGGTCCATTTTTGTCGAGGGTACGAAATTGCCCAAAAGTCCTGATGAAATCGTCTGGTCCGAGAGACCCTTATAGCATCCTTCTTTTAAATATTATAACTGTGTTTCGGGTTCCACGTCAAATTTTAACACTAACAATCGTCTTGTTGAAAATACGAATATTGGTCATTCTAAGATGGATCGTATGAAATCACCCGAAAATTCCAGATGATATAGAGGACCGGAACCGAATCACATATATAAATCTAGGAGAAAAATGCTATAAGAGTCTCCTGGTCTCGTTGCATCTAGACTTTTTGGGGTATTTTTGTACAAGACGATAACAAGTGTTTGGAAATCTGCGCGGAAACAGAAACAATGTTATAAATTTTGCAAAAAGATGATATAAGGGTCTCCGGTCCTCGATCATTTGGACTTTTCGGGCGATTTTTCGTACCCCTCGACAAAAATGGACCAAAATCGGTATTTTTGGACTAGACGATGGTTAGTATTTGAAATATGGCGCGAAACCTGAAATATAGTTACAAATTTTAGTGAAGAATGCTATAAGGGTCTTTCGGTCTTCGATTTCATCAAGACTTTTCGAGCGATTTTCATACCACCCGACCAAAATAGACCGAAATCCGTATTTTCGAACAAGACGATGGCTTGTGTTTGAAATCTGACGCGGAACCCGAAAGAAAATTATAAATTTAAAAGAAGAATGATATAAGGGTCTCTCGGTCCTTGATTTCATCTGGACTTTTCGGGCGATTTTCGTACCCCTCGACAAAAAAGGACCAAAATAAGTACTTTCAGACCAGACGATGGCTAGTGTTTGAGATCTGGTGCATATCCCGAAACATAGTTATAAATTTTACAAAAGAATGTTATAAGGGTCTCCTAATACTCGATTTCATCTGGACTTTTTGAGGGATTTTCGTACCACCCAAGAAAAATGGACCATAGTCCGTAGTTTCGAACCAACGATGGTTAGTATTTGAAATATAAGACGCAGAACCCGGAACACAATTATAAATTTAGGAGAAGAATGCTATAAGGGTCTCCTGGTCCTCGATTTCATCTAAACTTTTCAGGCGTTTTTTGTATTACACGACAAAAATCGACCGAAATCCATATTTTCATACAAGATGATGGCTAGTGTTTGAATACTGATGCGGAACCCAAAACACAATTTTAAACTTCGGAGACGAATGCTATAAGGGTTTCTTGGTCTTCGACGTTTCATCTGGTTTTTCATGCATTTTTGTATCACCGACAAAATAGACCGAAATCGTATTTTCGAACCAAAACGATGGCTAATGTTTGAAATCAGCACGGAACCAAACAAACGTTATAAATTTTGGAGAAGAATGCTATAATGGTCTCCTGGTCCTCGATTTCATGTGGACATTTTCGGGCGACTTTTGTACCACCCGACTAATATTGACCGAAATCCATATTTTAGACAAGACGATGGCTAGGTCTTTGAAATCTAACGAGCGGAACCGACGAAACATAGTGATAAATCTTAGAAGAGAATTCTATACAGGGTCATTGGCCTCCCGCGATTTTCACCTGACCTTTCAGGCGGAAAATTTTTCGTACCCATCGATGTATGGACCTTGTATTTATTGTATGTTCTTGACCAGCGAGTGGCCAATGTTTGAAATCGACACGGAAACCCGAAACAGAGTTTTAAATTCATAAGAAGAATGTTATAATAAGAAGTCTTCTGGTCCTTGATTTCATATGGACTGTACAGAGGCGATGAATCGTACCGCTCGACAAAATAGGTTAAAAAAATCAGTATATATCAGACCAGCGATGGCTATATGATTTGAAGTCTGGAGCAGAACTCAAGAACACATAAGTTATAAATTTGAGAGAAAAGGGAATGGCTATAGGGTATCCTGGTCCTCGATTTCATCTGGTCTTCAGGCGATTTTAGTATCCTACCCAACAAAAATGTACCAAGTTCGTAGTTTCATACTAACGATGGTTGCGTTTGGAAATCTGACGCAGAACCCGAAACAGAGTTAAAACTTTCGGAGAAGAATGCTAATAAGTCCTCATGGTCTCGATTTATTCAAGACTTTTGGTCGATTTTTGTACCACGCGACAAATGGACCGAAATCCGTATTTTCTTACCAGATGTGGCTGTGTTGAATCTGGCGCAGAAACCCAAAAACACCTATACAATTTTGAGAAGAATGCATATGGTCTCAGTCCTCGATTACTATGGACTTTTCAGGCGAATTTCGTTACCACGACTAAAATGGACCCAAATCCGATTTTCGAACAAGACGATGGCTAGTGTTTAAATCTAATGCGAACCTAAACACACATTATAAATTTATAACAAGAATCTATAATGGTCTATAAATTATAACAAGAATTTGTAGCTTTCGAGCGCTTTGTACCCACGAGAATAATGGACCACAACTGTGTATTTCGACTAGACGAGCTAGTGTTGAAATCTGGCGCAGAACACCCGGAAACAAAGTTACAAATCTGGAGAAGAATGCTATAATGTCTCACGGTCCTCGATTTCATTTGGACTCTTCGGGCGACTTTGTACCCCTCGACAAATGGACCAACATCCGTATTTTTCGGACTAGACGATGGCTAGTGTTTGAAATCTGGCGCAGAACCTGAAACGTAGTTATATCAATTTTAGAGAAGAATGCTATAGAGTCTCTCAGTCCCTGATTTCATCGGGCTTTCAGGCGATTTTCGTACACCCGAATAAAATGGTCGAAATCGGGTGGTAATTAATCCCCGATTTCATCTAGGACTTTCAAGCAACTTTTGTACCACAT
This sequence comes from Cicer reticulatum, assembly GCA_002896235.1. Classification (NCBI taxonomy): domain Eukaryota; kingdom Viridiplantae; phylum Streptophyta; class Magnoliopsida; order Fabales; family Fabaceae; genus Cicer; species Cicer reticulatum. Next base: position 3,859 of record PGWS01032594.1, read on the forward strand.
GACAAAAATGGAACGAATTCTTTATTTAGAGACCAAATGATGGCTAATGTTCAAAATATGACGCCATAAACAATTTATAATTTAGGAGAAGAATGCTTTTATTATTACATTAGAGTTGTCAATAAATTACATATTTATTTGACAACTCTGTTTTATTATATGCTATTATTATTTATCGTTTTGTAGTTGTACTAAATAACGAAAATAATAATAACATATAACAAAATTGAGTTGTAAATTATATGTAATTATTACTTTATTTGACAACTCTATTTTTATTATATGTTATTATTATCTTCTTTATGTAATAAAACTATAAAATAAATATAACAATAACATTTAATAAAATAGAGTTGTCAAATAAAGTGATAATTAAAAAGCATTCTTCTGTTAAATTTATAATTGTGTTTCGAGTCATATTTTTAACATTAGACATCATTTGGTCTAAAATTACGAATTTCGTTTCAATTTTTTCGGGTGGTACGAAAATTTCCAAAACGTCTAGATGAAATCGGGGATTTTCATACCACCCGATTTCGGTCCATTTTTGTCGGGTGGTACGAAAATCGCCTGAAATGTCCCAATGAAATCGACGTCTCAGAGACTCTTATAGCATTCTTCTCTAAATTTTATAACTACGTTTCAGGTTCCGCACCAGATTTCAAACACTAGTCATCGCCTGGTTCAAAAATACAGATGTTGGTCCATTTTTGTGAGGGGTACGAAAGTCGCCCGAAAAGTCCAAATGAAATTGAGGACCAGGAGACCATTATAGCATTCTTTCCCAAAATTTATAACATTATTTTCGGTTCGCGCAGATTTCAACACTAGCCATCGTCTAGTCCGAAAAAATACAGTTGTTGGTCCATTATCGTCGATGGATACGAAAGTCGCTCCAAAAGTCCAAATGAAATCGAGGACTCGGAGACCATTATAGAATTCTTGCTCTAAATTTATAACTGTTTTTTGGGTTCCGCGTTAGATTTGAAACACTAGCCATCGTCTTGTTTGAAAATACATATATCGGTCCATTTTAGTCGGGTGGTACGAAAATCGCCCGAAAAGTACAGATGAAATCGAGCACCGCGAGACCATTAAAGCATTCTTCTCCAAAATTTATAGGTGTGTTTCGGGTTGCACTCCAGATTTCAAACACTACACATCGTCTTGTTCGAAAATACACTTTTCGGTCTATTTTTGTTAGGGGGTACAAAAATCGCCAGAAAAGACATGATGAAACCGAGGACTAGGAGACCCTTATAGCATTCTTCACTAAAATTATAACTTTATTACTTGTTCTGCGTCAGATTCTAAACGCAGACTTTGGTCCATCGTTTGTTATGAAACTACAGACTTTGGTCCATTTTTGTTTGGTGGTACGAAAAGCGCCCGAAAAGTCCAGATGAAATCGAGGTCCGGGAGACCCTTAAGTATTCTTCTCCAAAATTTATAATTTGTGACTCGGGTTAAGCGCCAAGATTTTAAACACTAGCCATCGTCTTGTTTGAAATACTGATTTTGGTCCTATTTTGTCGAGGGGTATGAAATCGCCGAAAAGTCTATATGAAATCGAGGACTATAAGACTCTTATTATAGCATTTTTCTCTGAATTTATAAATTGTGTTCGGGTTCCGTGTCTGATTTCAAACATTAGCCATCGTCTGGCCCAAAAATACGATTTTCGGTCTATTTTTGTCAGGTGGTACGAAATCGCCCGAATTGACCAGATGAATCGAGGACCATGAAAACCTTATAGCCTTTTCTCCAAAATTTATAATTGTGTTTCTGGTTCCGCATCATAATTCAAAAACTACCATCGTCTTGATTTATGTCGGGGTGATGCAAAAATCGCATGAAAAGTCTAGATGAAATCGAGGACCAGGAGACCTTGATAGCATTCTTCTCCAATGTTTATAATTGTGTTTTTGGGTTCTGCGCCAGAATCTCAAACACTAGCCAGCGTCTAGTCTGAAAATACTGATTTTGGTCCTTTTTTTGTCGAGGTGTAAAAATTGCGCGAAAAGTCTAGTGATGAAATCAAAGACCGAGAGTTGTTATATCATTTTCTTCTTCTTTCGGGTTCCGCATCAGATTTCAAACACTAGCCAATCGTCTTGTTCGAAAATACGGATTTCGGTCCATTTTAGTCGAGTGGTACGAAAATCGCTCGAAAAGTTCCGATGAAATCGAGGACCAAGAGACCTTATAGAATTCTTCTCTAAAATTATAACTATTTTTCAGGGTTTCGCGCCAGATTTCAAACACTAGCCATCGTTTGGGTCCGAAAATATAGATGTTTGTCCATGTTTTGTCGAGGGGTACGAAAATCGCCGAAAAGACCAAATGAAAATCGAGGACCGCGAAACCATAATAGCATTCTTCCCTAAATTTATAACTTTGATTCGGGTTCCGCGCCAGATTTCAAACACATTGCCATCGTCTTTGTACAAAAATACCCCAAAAAGTCTAGCTCAAATTGGGGACCAGGAGACTCGGGTTCTGCATCAGATTTCAAACACTATCCATTGCTTGTTCGAAAATACGAACTTTGGTCTATTTTGTCATGTGTACGAGAGACCCTTATAGCATTCTTCTCCACAAAATTATAACTGTATTTCGGGTTCCATGCAAGATTCCAAACACAAACCATTGTTTTGTTCGAAATACGGGTTTCGGTCCTTTTTTTGTCGATGGTACGAAAATCGCCTGAAAAGTCAACATGAAATCGAGGACCTGGAGACCCTTATAACATTCTTCTCCAAAATTTATAATTGTGCTTCGGGTTTCTTGTCATATTTCAAACACTAGCCGTGTTTATTCGAAAATACGGATTTCGGTTCATTTTAGTTAGGTGCTACGAAAATCGCCTGAAAATTCAAGATGAAATCGAGGACTGAGAGACCCTTATAGCATTCTTCTTCTAAATTTATAACTGTCTTTCGGGTTTTGTGGAGATTTGAAACACTAACAATCGTCTTGTTTAAAAATACGGATTTCGGTCCATTTTAGTCTGGTGGTACGAAAGTCTCGCGAAAAGTCTAGATAAAATCTAGGACTATTATATCATTCTTCTCCAAAATATATAATTGTGTTTCGGGTTCTGCATCAGATTCTAAACACTAGCAATAGTGTTTTTCGAAAATACAGATTTCGATCCATTTTAGTTGGATCGTATGAAAATCCACTGAAAAGTCCAGATGAAATCGAGGACCAGGATACCCTTATAGCATTCATCTCGAAAATTTATAACTGTGTTTCGAGTTCCGCACTAGATTTCAAACACTAGCCATCGTCTGGTCGAAAATAACAAGATTTTAGTCCATTTTTGTCGAGGGGTATAAAATCGCTCGAGAAGTCCAGAGAAATCGAGGACCAGGAGCCCTTATAGCATTGTTATCCTAAATTTATAATTGAAGAGTTTCAGGTTCCGCCTTAGATTTCAAACACTAGCAATTGTCTGTGTTTAAAAATAACGGATTTCGGTACATTTTTGTCGGGAGGTACAAAATCTCTAGAAAGCCCAGATGAAATAGATCGGGAGACCCTTATAGCATTCTTTTCCTTAATTTATAACTGAGTTTCGGGTTCCGCGTCAGATTTCAAACAATAGCAATCATCTTGTTCGAAAATACAGATTTTTGGTCCATTTTAGTTGGATCATATGAAAATCGCCCGAAAGTCTAGATGAAATCGAGGACCGGGAGACCCTTATAGCATTATTCTTCATAAAATTTAATGTGTTTCGAGTTCCGCGCTAGATTTTCAAACACTAGCCCAAGTCTGGTCCGAAAATACAGATTTTAGTCCATTTTTATTGAGGGGTACGAAAATCGCCCGAAAAGTCCAGATGAAATCGAGGACCGGGATACCCTAATAGCATTCTTCTCCAAAATTTTATAATTGTGTTTCAGGTTTTCGCGGCCAAATTTATAAACACTAGCATCGTCTGGTCCAAAATTACGATTTCGGTCCCTTTTTGCCGAGTGGTATGAAAATTGCCCGAAAAGACAAGATGAAATCGAAGACCAGCAGAGACCTTTATAGCATCTTATCCTTAATTTATAACTAAGTTTCGGGGTTCTATCTCAGATTTCAAACACTAGCAATTGTCTTGTCAATAATACAGATTTCGGTCCATTTTTGTCGGTTGGTTCAAAATTCGCCCAAAAAGCCAAGATGAAATCGAGGACCGGGAGACCTTATAGCATTCTTCTCCTAAATTTATTACTGAGTTTGGGTCCGCGTCAGATTTCAAACACTAGCAATCGAGGACCATTTTAGTCCATTATAGTTGGATCGTATGAAAATCGCACAAAAAGTTTAGATAAAATCGAGGGCCGGGAGACCTTTATATCACTCTTCTTCCAAAATTTATAACTGTGATTCAAGTTCCGCGCAAGATTTAAAAATACTAGCCCAAGTCTGGTCTAAAAATATAGATTTTAGTTCAATTTTGTCGAGGGGAATCAAAATCGCCCGAAGTCCAGATGATATCGAGGACCAAGAGACCCTAATAGCATTCTTTTCCAAATTTAAAATTGTGTTTCGGTTTCGCACCAAATTTCAAATACTAGCCATCGTCTGGTCCGAAAATACGAATTTTCGTCCATTTTAGTCAGGTGGTACGAAAATCTCCCCAAAAAAAAGATGAAATCGAGGACTAGGAAACCCTTATAGCATTCTTTTCCTAATTTATAACTGAGTTTTTGGGTTCTGCCACAGATTTCCAACACTAGCAATTGTCTATTAGTCAAAAATAAGAATTCGGTCCATTATGGTCGGGATGTAACAAAATCGCCCGAAAAGCCCAGATGAAATCGAGGACCAGCACACCCTTATAGCAATTCTTCTCCTAAATTTATAACTGAGTTTCGGGTTCCGCATCAGATTTCAAACACTAGCAATTGTCTTGTTAAAAAATACGGATTTCGGTCCATTTTTGTCGGGTTATACAAAAATCGCTCAAAAAGCCCATATGAAATCGAGGACAGGGAGACCCTTATAGAATTCTTCTCCTAAATTTATAACTATGTTTCAGGTTCCGCGTCAAATTTCAAACACTAGCCTTCGTCTGTTCCGAAAATATAGATTTTGGTCCTTTTTTGTCCAGGGGTAAGAAAATCGTTCGGAAAGTCCAGATGAAATCGAGGACTGGGAAACCCTTATAGCATTCTTATCCAAATTTTATAACTATGTTTCGGGTTCCGCGGCAGATTTCAAACACTAGCTATCTTCTAGTTCGAAAATACAGAATTTGGTCCATTTTTGTCTAGGGGAACAAAAACTGCCCTAAATGTCTAGATGAAATCAAGGAGAAGAAGATTCTTGTAGCATTTTTCTCCTAAATTTATAATTGAGTTTTGGGTTTTTGCGTCATATTTTCAAACAGTAGCCATCGTCTGGTCCGAAAATACAAATTTCGGTCCATATTTATCAGGTGGTACGATAATCGCCTTAAAAGTCCAGATGAAATCGAGGACCAGGTGACCCTTAAAGCATTCTTCTCCAAATCTATAACTTAGCTTCAGATACCGGTCAAAATTCAAACACTAGCTCGTCTAGTCAGAAAATACAGATTTCGGTCTTTTTTTTTATGTTGTACGAAAATCGCCTGAAAACCTTGAGATGAAATCGAGGACCGAAAGACTCTTAGAGCTTTCTTGTTCGGGTGACCATTATATCATTCTTCTCTTAAATATATAACAATTTTTCTCATTTCGATTCAGATTTCAAACTCAGCCATCGTCTGTTCTGAAAATACAGATTTTGGTCCATTGTTGTCGAGGGGTACGAAATTGCCCGAAAAGTCCAGATGAAATCGATGACAGAGAGACCCTTATAACATTTTTCATCTAAATTTATAACTGTGTATCGGGTTCCGCGTCGGAATACAAACACAAGCCATCGTCTTGTTCAAAAATATGGATTTCGGTCCAATTTAGTCTGGCGGTATGAAAATCGCCCGAAAAGTCCAGATGAAATCGAGGACCTGGAGAACCTTAAAGCATTCTTCTTCAAAATACATAACAATGTTTCGGGTTCCGCGTCAATATCAAAATACTACCCATCGTCTGGTCCGAAAATATTGATTTCGGTCCATTTTTGTGGAGGGGTACGCATATCGCCCAAAAAGTCCATATGAAATCGAGGACCGAGAGACCCTTATAGCATTCTTCTTCTAAATTTATAAATGTGTTTCAGTTTCCGCGTCATATTTCAATCACAGTAATCGTCTTGTTCGAAAATACGGATTTCGGTCCATTTTAGTCGGGCGGTACGTAAGTCGTCCTAAAAGTCCAGATTAAATCTTGGAACGGGAGACCGTTATATCATTCTTCTCCAAAATTTATAACTTTGTTTCGGGTTCCACGTCAGGTTTCAAATACTAGCGATAGTCTTTTTCGAATTACGGATTTCAGTTCATTTTAGTTATATGGTATAAAAATTGCACGAAAATTTATAACTGTGTTTCGAGTTTCGCGCTAGATTTCAAACACTAGCCAAAGTCAGGTCCGAAAATACAGATTTTAGTCCATTTTTATAGAGGTACGAAAATCTCTAGAAAACTCCAAATTAAATCGAGGACCGAGAGATCCTTATAGCATTCTTCTCCAAAATTTATAACTCTTTTTCGGGTTTTGCACTAGATTTCAAACATTAACAATTGTCTTTTTCGGAAATACGAGTTTTGGATCATATTAGTCGGGTGGTCTGAAAATCGACCGAAAAGCCCAGATGAAATCGAGGACTGGGAAACCCTTATAGCATTTTTCTCCAAAATTTATTACTGGTTTGTAAGTTCCGTGCCATATTTCGAACACTTGCCATCGTCTAGTCCGAAAATACAGATTTCGGTCAGTTTTTGTCGAGGGGTAAGAAAATCGCCAGAAAACTCCAGATGAAATCGAGGACCGAGAGACCCTTATAGCATTCTTCTCCTAAATTTTTAATTGTGTTCCGAGTTCCGCGTCAGATTTTAAATACTAGCCATTATTTTGTTCAAAATACGAATTTAATTCCATTTTAGTCGAGTGGTACGAAAATCAATAACAAATACCAGATAAATCGAGGACCGAGACACCTTGGTAGCATTCTTCTCCTAAATTTATAACATTGTTTCAGACTTCGGGTCAATATTTCGAAAAACTAGCCATCGTCTGGTCCGAAAATAGAGATTTTGGTCCATTTTTTATGAAGTTTACGAAAATCGTCCGAAAAATCAAGATGAAATCGCCGACCGAGAGACCCTTATAGCATTCTTCTTCTAAATTTATTACTGTACTTCAGGTTCCATGTCAAATTTCAAAACACTAGCCATCGTTTGGTCCGAAAATATGGATTTCAAATCCATTTTTAGTCTGGGGTATGAAAATCGCACGAGAAGTCCAAATGAAATCGAGGATCGAGAGACCCTTTTGGAATTCTTCCCCTAAATTTATAAATGTGTTTCAGATTCAATTTAAATCCACTAGTTTTGATACAAAATTCCTGGTAATATCTTCACAACGTCAGATTTAAAATACTAGCCATCGTCTTGTTCGAAAATACCGATTTATATCCATTTTTGTCGGGTGGTACGAAAATCGCCTGAAAAGTCCAGATGAAATCGAGGACCGGGAAACCCTTATAGCATTCTTCTCCTAAATTTATAACAGTATTTCATTTTTCCACGTCAAATTTCGAACACAACCCTCTTCTGGTTCGAAAATACAGATTTCGGTCCATTTTTGGGGTGTGTTACGAATATCCGATCCAAAAGTACAAATGAAAATCGAAGACGAGGAAACCCCTTATAGCATTCTTCTCCTTAATATATAACCGTGTTTCAGGTTCCGCTTCAGATTTCAAACACTAGCCATCGTCTAGTTCGTAAATACATATTTTGGTCCAGGTTTGTCGAGGAGTACGAAACTCGCCCGAAAGTCCAGATGAAATCGAGGACTGGGAGACCCTTCATAGCATATTCTTCTCCAAAATTTATAACTGTGTTTTGGGTTCCGCTTCAAATTTCAAACACTTTACCCTCGTTTGGTCCGAAAATACATATTCGGTCCATTTTTGTCAGGTGGAATATAAAATCGCTCAAACGGTCCAGATGAAAATCGAGTACTTGGAGACCCTTATAGCATTCTTCTTCAAATATATAATAGTGTTTTCAGGTTCTGCGTCAGATTCAAACATTAGCCATCGTCTAGTCAGAAAAATACAGATATTGGTCCATTTTTGTCGAGGAGTACGAAAATCGCCTGAAAAGTCTATATGAAATTGAGAACTGAGAGAGACCCTTATAGCATTCCTTCTAAATTTTATAAATGTGTTTCGGGTTCTACGTCAGATTTCAAACACTATTCATTATCTTGTTCGAAAATACGTATATCAATCATTTTGTCGGGTGGCACGAAAATTCTACGAAATGTCCATATGAAATCGAGGACCAGAAGACCTTATAGATTTTCTCACTAAATTATATAACTGTGTTCGGGTTCCGTGTCATATTTCAAACACTGCCATCTACTTGTTCAATTACGGATTCGTCCATTTTAGTCGGGTGGTACGAAAATTTCCGAAAAGTCAAGATGAAATCGAGGAACGAAGAGACACCTTAGGGGTATGAAAATCGAGTGGTTTCGCGTTATGCGTCATCATATTTCAAACACCAGATGAAATGAGGATCGAGAGACCCTTAAGGGGTATGGAAATCGCCCAATAACAGTAGGACCAGAGTCTGTATAACATTCTTCTCTAAATTTATAACAGTTGTTTGGGTTTCGCGTCACATTTCTAATACAAGCCATCGTCTGGTCCAAATATACAGATTTCGGTTCATTTTTTCGGCTGGTACAAAAATCATTCGAAAAGTCCAAATGAAATCTAGGACTAGGTAACCCTTATTGCATTCTTCTCCAAAATTTCTAATAGTATTTCAGGTTCCACGTC
>PGWS01032603.1:0-12316 GCA_002896235.1 Cicer reticulatum
TCGTTTTATCAAAGAGCATCTAACAATGTTGAGATGCAAAAGTTCATTTCTGCAATGCTACTATTTACCACCTTCATGCATAATAAAGTACCTCTGCTTACTTAGGACATTTTTCAAACACTTCATATGCAGATTAAGGATACTAATGCTCTAACTATGATGGTTCTTCTCACTAATTAACATAGTGCAGAGAGATTAAAATAAACAACCAATATCTCAAGTTATATGAACAATCAACGGAAATAACCATATATCCATCCTTAATGCTTCAAGTTTTCAAAGTGTTTCTAAGATTAGAGAGATGAATTTCTCATATTTTAGAATCCACAAGATGTCATAGATTAAGAAACAGCAAATAGGAAATAGAATAAAGAACGATACCAAGATGTCATTGATAACTGCAGAGCATGTTCTGCTTCTTTCAAGAATAATCGAGTTAGCTGCTTCTGACCTCGCCTATATACTATAGCAGACCATTTGTTTCTAGTCATCAACTTTGTTTCCTCTGAATCATTTGCCATTCTGATCAAAGGAAATTAAGAAAAAGGTGTTAGAAAGTGCAATGCATAGTGTTGAAATCAAATTTGGTAATTGTGTTATAAATTGCAAGAGTGAAGATTTCTAATTGCATACTGTTTGTTATCTTTCTGGTTATCAATGGTAAGAGCCTTCTTGAGCAATTCAAAGTCACTTTCCTCTGTTCTAGAATGCTCTTCAAGATCCATTAGCCTGAAATGCAGTGAAATCAATTAGGCATTGCACATAAGATACATCAATGTTGGTGCTCTAATTTGTCCTTATTTCCTCAATATATGAAATGGCACATCAGATATAAAAAAAACAACATTCAACTTCATTTGTAAAATCAAGTTCCAATTAGAAGCATGCATGTAGTATTAGGACACCAAATATATTTCAGGCACTCACTTGACTGAAATTTTACTAGAAAATAAAAATAAACTAAATTTTTATTCTTTTTGTTAGAATAGTAGAATATATCCAACCAAATGATTGGATTTAAATAGTTACTCGAGTTCGAATCCTGAAACAATATTTTACTAGACTTTACTTATCTCTCGGAACTAAATCTGAATTACTAAGATTAACACCTAAACATGTACTGCCTTTAATTACTTCATTTTCTCAAACTTTTACCCCAAAAAAATAATATTCTAATTGAAGGCAGACTTTGCTTCCAAATTAACCTCAAAATCAACAATTTTACAAAATCAATATTTGTGACTATCCAATTTATAAAAAAAAAAAAATGAATCGAACAACAAAGAGAATGAGTTCTAATAACTGAAATTTTAAAAAAATAAAATGAATGAATTTTGGTTACAGTAACGAGAATAAGCATTGCATCAGGGAGAGCACCGAGTACAGGAAGAAACAATCCACCAACAATGCTGGGACCTAAGATCTCAAGCAAGAGTTCACTATTGTTAGATAAAAACGTAGCAGCAATGTACATGAGGTAGTCATCTGAAGCTTCGCGGTGTCCGTTGGCTCGAAGGCTTTAACGTCGTCGACGAAATCCGACACCGCGGCGATTGAACCACCGAGGTCCCGCAAACCTGGTGTAGAATGTGATATTTCTCACCCATGAACTGGTTTACGGCGAGCTTTCTTCGTCAAAGAGAAACTCCGGTGAGGTTGAGAAGTTTGTAGAATTTTGTTGAATAGGATATCGAGGTCTTGTATGGGTTGTAGAATCGGGCTGGGGGATTGGGATCGGAGTTTGAGCCGTTTTGTGCCCATTGGCAAAGAGGGGTTAGGGTTGGTTTCGTGAAATTCCGTGAGGTGGCACGCAATGTTTGCAGGGGCTCTTTTGGTGGTTTTGAAATTGAAACTGTGAAAGCTTTCGTATTCTGCAAATAAGTAAAAAACCAGAGGCAAGCATGTTTTGGTTTTACATATTAATTTAGTTGTTAATACATAGAATGGAATTGTATTAGAGTTTCAAACTATGTTAGTTAGAACTAGGCATGGAATCCGACATTATAATTTTTAATATTTTAAAAGAATATTAAAATATATTCCCACTCATTATTACTTACAATTATTAGTAAATCTTGGGGCGGATACATGGTGTATATCACCAGCCAAACCTGTCTCCGCCCTCAAATTAAAATTTCGGAGAAAATCAGCACCTACACACTAAATTAAACTTGATTTTCTCCGCCCAAATTAAATGGTTTGGGTGGGTACCCGCAGGTACAAATTATGTTTCCATCCCTACTTAGAAGATGTTACAAAATTGATTTTCCTTCATAATACTGGAACATATGACACATAGAAAATGTACATGAATTTTGTAGTTTCTCTAATGTGATAATTTAGTTTTTTACTATCTTATCTTGAGTAAATATAAAGTCATTTTAAACTTTTTTCTGTTGAGCCGAGTTCAAAATATTTTTAATATATATATTAAATAATATATGTATTGATTACCATTAAACGTAGCATGTCTTACAAAGCAAATTGATAGATAAAAAAATGAGACTTTTTTAAATAAATGAATCAATTTCTTAATTGATAAAAATAGATGGATTAAAACTACAATCAAGTCAATTTTTAATTATCGATCCAAGACACATCGAAACTAAGACATACAAAACTAGAGGCAACCAGGACAGAGGAAATTAGAAAAACAATATTATATATAAAATTAAAGCATTATTTATATAAAAACAAAATTGGATGGAATATATCATAATATCACCTACAAATATAACAAATGTGAACTTAGCGCGAATTTGATGCGGATTCATCATATAGAAACATATTCCGCAGGAAAATCCTTAGGAAAAAGATCGATGTTTGCTGCGAATAAGCAGTCGCAGTCATCCGCAGCAAATGAAAAGTTTACCTACCGTGTTATCTGCGGAACGCGATAACCGCCGGAAATATCTCTGTATATGTGTGATCCGCAGGAAACTCACTTACGTATTAAACCTGCGGATTTTTTCCGCAGGAAAAGCGCCCGTAAATCGCTGATTTTCTGGTAGTGATTTATATACCCTTAAACCATACATTCTCCACTTCCATAGTAATCTTTATACATATGGTTGTCCTTAAAAAAAATTGTAATACATATTCAAACTCTTGATAAATTATCAATAATTAAAGTGTAAATAAAATTGTAGTTAAAGTGACTATTAATAATGTATTTTTAAATGGGGTAAAAGTTTGGAGCTACGTAAAAGATATTTTTCAATACTCTAAAGTTTATCATTACCAATAAGGGGATTTGTTACACATCGGGACAATAGCGTAAAATAGTTTAATATATATATGTGTAGGATTGCCGAAAACCCTACTAAAGTTATTTTGCCTTATGCAGTTTATCATAGAATTGAGATGATGAATATTATTGGAAGAACACTACTAGAAATATGCGTTTGTCCTACGGATGTTCCTGCGGATTTAAGCAAATATTCCGCAGGAAAGCATGTTACCTGCGGATTTTCTGGCGGAACCTTATCCCCACGTAAAACCTTCGTGGATAACTGTTACCTGAGGATTTCACTATCCGCAGGTAAATTATCGGCGGTTAAATCCGCAGGAAACTTAAATAAAATCCGCAGGAACATTTAAGAAAACTTTAGGCAGTTTCTTACAACGTTTCATAGAGAAATATCTGCAGTATAGTTCCTACAAATATATTTCGCCTGAAAATCTGCAGGTATATCTATACAAAATTTTACATTTCCTGTCGCATGAAAATCCGCAGTGTAATTTCGTATGAAAATTAGTTTGTTCAAAAAGGAATTTAGCAATGCTAAATTTCCTAGCATTAAACAATTTGATCTTATTTTTTATTTATATATAAAATTTAACTAGAAAATATTGAAAATAATTATTAAAATACATTTTAAAATATTTATATTATCTTATGAAATACTATTGTAATACTCCAAAACAAAATTTATATCATGTTTTCAAATCAAAACTAAATATTTATTAAAGCATGATCCAGCTATTGTGATAATTCTAAACAAAATTTATATAATGTTCACAAATCAAAACTAAGTATTAATTAAAACATGATCCAAAAAAAAAAACTAAGAATAACCAAGTATATGATACAACCAATATAACAAAATAAAAACAATACTACTCAATATGATCACTACCAATGTCCTCATCCCCACTATCTTAATCAGTTTCATCGTTGGGTTGTGGTGATGAACTTGGACGAGAAGAAGATCCAACAAATCCTAAATGTTGCATCAGAAAGAAGGTTAAACTTTTGTTGGTCTCGACCATCTCTTTTTCTGGGTTCGAGAAAGACAGTATATCTTGTTGCCATTTGGAGAGAGCTATTGTACCATGTTCTCTACATTCTTCTTGCGATCCGAAGATGCTGTCATTGTCAACACATAAGTTCCTCCATATTTGGCTTTTAGCTATGACAAAACAACAGAAGTAGCTATAATAAGTCAAAATATACATGGTTTTAATTGGCACTTTATATTTGTCACTAATATATCTAAAGCATAAACAACAAATAGAATATAGTGCGACAAAAGAGCGAGAGAATACTTGTCAGAATGATTCGACAACCTATTTGCAAGGCTTGGGTAACATTCCCATAAACATTTTCTTGAAGCAAGGTCTAATCCAGTACTGGCTCACCATTAAACAACCTAAATTTAAGTTGGCATTTACATAATAAGAAAACTTAATCATCTTTTTTAACAAAAAAATATGAAAAAGAAAAAATGTCAGATTGGGTTGAAAAGAAATCACAAACTTGGGGTCCCAATTAATGAAATTGCAAACACTAAGCCTCCTCTTCATCCACACACTGTATTTTCCAAGCTTGTTTATCAACAAACCCCTCCATGGAAAAGGTTTAAAACTTCTTCAAGATTCTTCTACTGCCTAGAACAACATAATGAAAAGTAAATGTTTAAATATCCCTGACAAACCAAAATGATAATATGGAATGATGTTCTTCTTCTTCTTCTTCATATGTTGTCTTAAAATATCGCATAAGATTAGATACCAACTTTCTAATTTCATTGCTTTCCATAACCCTAAACACCTATTTTATTTATGAAGGTATAATTTGTATAACTTAACACTCCAACTTAATTAAACTCCTAGCACACTGATAATAATCTTAATATTCAAACAGTAACGAGTTCTAGTGAGTGAACTTACTTGAGTCAAGACGGAACCTTTAAGATTTTTAGTCTTCCCATAAAAAGAGGTGTTCTCTACCAGTCAAAGCTTTCCCACAGCAAGCTATAGTATCAAGAGGAAAAATTAGAAACGTCTTTCAATTGATACAATTGATTTATGAAAAACATAAAAATTGGAGGAATTTCAGCTTACTCATGTTGTGACATACTCCCATGTAATATATATTCCATTCATATGAGTTCTTATGTTCAGGGCTTCAACATATGCCACACTTCTTTGAAGAGAATTAGATGTAATAGTAATTATATTATAGGCACCAAATCCATTTAATATAATTAAATATAAAATTTGTTAGTTAAATGACATCGTAGCACAAACAGAAGAAGCCATAATTTGTTAGCTAAATACATGTTAATTTCACAAGGAATTTTTGCATGAAAGAAAATTAAATCGGATTAGTACTTATTGTAGGCACAATCCATTAATTATAATTGATGTGCAATTTGACTACAATAATTATGCCTGAATATAAAACTCTTTGTAGAATATTTAATAGGTTTAAATTTTTTCTTTATTGTAGTTCTTCTCACTCTAATATTTTTTATTTAAAAAATGTCATGTCATAAAATTTCTGTAACTAGTTGAAAGTGATTTAGACATTAAAAAAGTCTATATAGAGAATTTGTTTGGCATTTAGCTGTAATGTCTCTATGTTATCCTGCTAATCACAATGCACATGCTTGCAGACTTAGATTTGGCTGGAAAATAAGATGAGAATGACATATAAGAGGGAACATCTTCAATTGGTGCACACACATATTTATGTATAAACCTGTCAGACAATGTAAGGAATCAATGTGATTCATAAGGCTTTTCCTCTGAAGTTTGGAAAGCACAGTTTGTCCTTTTCCCACAGACGTGGTCAGGTTTAATTATTTGATTTTGTCCAACCAGACTGGCTTATTTCAGCTCATACCAGTACAGCATATCAGTGTCTGCATGGTGTAGAGCATATGTTTGCTTTCTGTTTGCATTTTCTCTACCATGTAGACGAGTGGGAAATATGTTTGTGCACAATTTATATGTGATAAATTGTTCTTGGAATACTTATGTAGCATTGCAACATAGCTCAATTGACAGAACAGGGAATTTAATGATTTATTTAGGTCACATGAAAAATTTTCAGCTATTTTTTCAAATTCAATGATGGGAAATCATGCTGGACATTCCTAATATTCAAAAATGAATGGGTTGAGTATTTTATTAATTGGAGTACTTTCTGGCATGCCATTATGCTGTGTTTTAACCTTCTGCCATTTTTTACTAAAAGTTATTCCTAATACAACCTAGAAGTATCATAATCTGACAAACAATGCTATATATCATAATTTGTGTGATTTCTAAAATTAAATGTTACAAGACATACCTTAGATGGTTTATGTCCTCCTATATCCTGCAATGGTCACTTCACTTTTATCTGTTGCTATCTTGGTCATCAGGGGTCTCTTCCCCCTTTCGTCCTTGCCCACAACAACCGATCACTTCAAAAGGAAAAATACAATGTGACGTGCAAAATAATGAAAGTAGATTCCAGCCAAACATATAAATCTTCAAAATTCAGGTGTGTGAATAATTATGCAATTTCAAGCTTAAGCAGAAAATGCTTTGTTTATTTCTTCGACAGCAATTAAGAGAAACACAGACTTACCAGTTATAATCCTGCGAGGTTGAAGCTCTCTTACAGAATCAAGTAATCTAGACAAAGCATCAGAGTACGAGCATAGTCCACTATTACCCAATCCCAAATGCTTGTTCCTCGTCGATTAACTCGCACCTCCCAGGAACTGCATCTACTTCTTCAATACCTCTAATGTAACGCCCCAATTTTTTTAATCCAAAAATTACTTAAAAATAATAGTTTTCTTTTAGAAATAACTATAAATATTTTTTGAAGTAGTTCATCATGTAATAATTTGAAGGTGCGTCAGAAAATGACTTGATATTTTTTTTTGTAAAAGAATGTAATGCAATTTACTAAAATATTATTTATTCATTTATTTGCAAAATTAATATTCCAGTTATTAGATTAATATTCATTTATGCTCCAAAATAAAATAAAGTCTCTTTAAGTGAAATTCAAAATAAGCAAGGTTGACTGAAATTAAATACATTCAATTATTTACCAGCAAATGAAATCTCATTTCTGCATTTCTATTAAAAGTTAATGATGAAAAGTAAATAACTTTACAATGTACGACAAAATTTTTAGTAATACAAAATATTATTTTTAAAGTAAAGGTCTCATTTTCCCACGCGCGTGCGCCAACCAAACATCATTCATACAACTTTTGAGATCATTAGTACCTAAATATTGGTGTAAGGGGTCAGTTCTCATACCCACAACAAAAATTAAATCCAATATAATAAATCAAACAACCATAAAATATGAATATAAAATCCTTTCGTCATAAAAGATTTAAAGAAATTGGGTTCTTTAATAGTTTTCCAAGATGTATTAAAAGTCATAAAATGTATCTATAATAAATCAAGTATTCAACCGGCGTAGAGCAAATAATAAATAAAACTGAAAAATAACAATAGAATATATGCAAGTTATGCATACTCCTAAATATATATGATCCGATATAACCATAATCCGACCACACCAGCGTCCACACAGAAGTCACCCATACCAATGGGGAAAAATTAAACCAGCCACACAGGTTGTCCACAAAGATGCATATGATATATTGTTATCGACATATGATAATGATGCTCAAAGGTACCTGTCACCACTCACTTAGAAAATCACACAAATCATCAGCCACTTAGCAACCACAAAATATAACATTATTTAAAACTCAATCACCAGCCACTTAGGTAACCACAAGATAACAACATTTAAACCAAAATCACCATGCACACTTAGGCAACCACGAAGATAACAAATATTTAAAACACAATGATCTATCATCCAGACCATACCACTTAGACAACCACACATATAAAATATTATAACACAAATCACTATGTCACTTAGGCTCAACACACATTGATATCACTATTTAAAACACAGAAAATTAGGCAACCACAAATATAAGAATATTCAAGATAAAATTTTAATCACATATGACATCAAATTTTATCCATGGACGCTTCCAGTAAAGTCAAGAGTCAATAATTTGTTATCCCAAATATATAACACACGGCAACAAGTTGAATAAATGTCATACAGTCATAATTTTCATTTTATAACCTAAATACTTGGATTTATAACGTGTTATTGATAGAACTCAAAACTCAAATAACGAATAACACATACAAATATAAATTTTATTTCTTCTACTGTATAATTTTCTCCGATTAATTTTGTTTTAGTCATACAATTCAAGGTTGTCGTTAAAACACGTCACAAAAAATCAACTATCATCTTATCCATAAATTAAAATGAAAACTCTCACCAATTCCCCAAGACTCATATAGATTCCTTAAAAATCAAAGTTTGAATACGAATAGCACAAAAATCAAACTTTAAATAGAATATATCTTAAAAAATATTACTCATGGAGATCATATAAAAATCACAACTTTATAAGTAAGTACAGCATAAACGACACAAAAAATAACAACTTTACATCAATATAGACATCACACATATTACTCATGTTATAAATAAAAAAATCGAAATTTTATAATTAAGTTTATCAAAGAAAACATATACTCATAAAAACATAATATTATAGTTAATTATTTAACAATATTTTTCTTTTAAGACATCAAGACATATATCAATATGTACAAACTATTAATTTAATATATAGCCTAACATTGCATGGGGAAAAACCCTTACCTTAGGCGCTTTATTTCTTAACACCTCTAAATTTGCACGAGAAATAGTTCATGAGGGCAGTAATGAATTTCAACACCGATAGATATTGGAATTTACGACTCAGAAAATTATTTTGAGAGTGTACGAATGATAAATAGGTGTGACAACAAGATGCTTAATGGAAATGTATGAAACATATAAGCTATTTACGTTGCACTATTACCATTGATTTCTTGTCTAAAATTGAGTGCATCTAATTCAACATTATACTACCAATAATTACTAATTTCTTTAATTTTATTAAGGTTGTTACAAAGCCAATTGAAATCATGTGTATTTATATGTATGAGTTAATTTGATTAACTAATAGAGTTCACCATATATTGAAGGGTGTCACACACTAATTTAATTAAATAAATAAATTAGAGATTGTCCCATTACCCTTTTAATTTTTTTATCTAATAGTTACGAAAACAAATTTCATAGAATTATTTTTGTAGACAATTATAAATAAAATTATAATTTTAGTTTAAAAGAGATGAAATGAATGAGGTACAAAAGGACAATAGTCATTTTTGTGTCCTCTCTTAATTGCACAAAAAAACTTATAATTTTAAATTTTTATAATCTTCCTTTAAAAAATAAATTAAAGTTTTAAAATGAATTAATGCACATTATGCAAGAAAATACCATGAATGTCATAAAATCTTGTCATAAAGGAGTAGTAAAAGAATGAGTCAAGTCACTAATTTTGTTTTTATAGGATCATCAAAAATATTTCAAAACACTTATACATAAAGGTTGGTTCACTAACTCTATAATATCTCCTAAAATTAATACTTTTTTGTCGCAAATGATACTAACAAACAATATAACTTATATAAATTCTAATTTTAATTAAATAATTCAAACTAATATTTTTCAACTAAATAAATCAAGCAAGACAAGATACCACTCCACATAACAAAATAAACAAAATATCTAACACATAATTTCATGATTATCGAAATAATCAAATAAAAAAATGTCCATTTATGAAATAATGACATCGTAAATAGTCCCTCATGTAATTGTCACGTTCAAAATAATTAAATAAAAATGAAGATTTTTAATTATTTAGGTAGAATAGAGTGTTATGATAAATTTAATTTAATTATTTACACATAGAATAATTATTAATTTAATAATAGCAATTACTAAAAAGATACATATATATATATATGAAATTTTGGGGTGTTTACAATAACTTTACCCCTTAAAATAGTTTCGTCCTCGAAACTAGAGGAAAAACAAATGGACAACTACATACACGTACTTGACACATCTCTTAAAAAATCAAGTAAAATTCGAATCCCCATTGTGTTACAAAAATTTCTGATTAACAACAATTCAACTAAAATATAAAAACTTTGAAATGTATAAAAGTTACTTGCTAAACACATAACTAGTTAAAGCAAACCACATGAGCATAAAGAAAATAAAAGAGACCAAATTGAGAAATGTCATTTATTAATAGAGCAAATTTAGAATTATATGTTGATAGCAATATTTAAAAATTTTAAGATAGAACAAGAGGGATCTCATTCATAAATTAAAAAATCATTTCTATATAGAAATTGATTTAATTGTGTTTATTATTTATTATAGAATAAAATTGACATAGCAATACTAATATGCAAAATTCATTGATAATAATGTATATAATAATAATACTAATAATAAACAATAACAATCACAATAATAATATAATAATAATAATAATAATAATAATAATAATATATAATATAATAATCATATAAGACTTTAAATTTATTAATGAATTAAAAATGATTGAAATCAAATAAATTAACATATTCATAAAACTCCTTATTTAATTTTATATTAATTCCATTAATTCCATAAATTCCGATACATATCATTAATAGCACACACATATTGTAACTACCTCATAAAGACATGCCAATAAATAAATCTTGATAGACTTTTTAATAGGTAAATAAATTCTCAAGGATAGTAAAAACAAATTATTGGTTATCGCCCTTCTTCGAATTAGTTCACCGTGATAAGCTCTTATATTCATTTAGTAATAATCATATTAATATTTTTTCCTTCTAAATCATATTATTAAAGAACTTTTAATATGTTGTAAACTCTTTTAATCCAACCAGTCTTTTAAAATAAATAACATGATAAAATTAAATTAATAAATTAATTTTTACTATTAAGATTTGCGGCATTTAGATAATAATAGTAAATACAGAAAAAATATTTTAATTTAGATAACTAGGCAAAATCATTTTATAGTAATAAAAAATATTCAATGATTGTTGACAAGAGAAAATCATTCTTAGTCCCCTTTTTTAACTTTTAACATAAAATAAAATCTAAATGTAACAATATAACAATAATAAAATAATAATGAATGATATTAATGGTTAATATAATTACAACATAATATACTATCTTAACTCTTCATCATAAAGTGTGTAACAAACATTCATAAATAAAGAAAAATATTGTTATATGGTATATAATCATCAAAAGAAAACGTAACTACATTAAATTTGTCTTAAGAGAATGTAATTTAAGAAATAAAACCAAAATCAATTTTGTTTATTAAATCCCATTGTAATATTAAATATCTTACTAAAGCAAGTTAAAGGAAAATTTATTACTACACTAATAATAATCATCGAATTAATGATATTCTTTTTAAAAATTTGCAATTCAAGTGAACTAAAATTTTTAGTTTCTAAAAATAGATATAAAGAGACAATGATAACAACAATAATATATAGTATTATATTTTATAACATAATAATACTCATTTGTATTAAGTTAGAAGTTTAATTATTTTGTAATTAATATTAATGATTATTATTAACAAAACTAATTAAGCCAAGTAGTAATAGATCACAAAATATTTAACATAAACAAGAAGTAGAAGGTCTAAGATTAATTAAAACAAAAATAGTCATAAATTAACAAGAAAAAACTCATAAAAAGAATAGTAAAATCTATCAAATTAAATAGAAGATTTCTAGAATAACATCAGTAAAAAGACAACGCTAAAAGAAACATACAACTAGACATAGAGATTTCAGATTTGAAAGCAACTAAATCAATAATAAATAACACCATTAAACCAAATATTTAGTCATATATTTAATGAACATAATTCATGGAGGTTACACAATCACACATAAATTTAAGTAAATTCAATAATTGAGAACAAAACAATTAACATAATTAATTGCACATTATAGGAATTTAAGTAATTCTTAAAAATTCAAATTCAGGTTACACGATTAATGACACATAATAGAAAATTAA
>PGWS01032613.1:0-26938 GCA_002896235.1 Cicer reticulatum
TTGACTAGCCTAGTAGCTCTGGTTGCTGAACTATTGATGAAGGCTTTCGTAGAATCAGCTTGAATTGACTACCGAGATGCTTTATTGCCTTCTTTCTTCGCGACCCCCTCCCGCTTAGAGCATGAAAGGGAGAGAAGGAAGAAGTCTACCTGATAGCGCTTAGGCTAAGGGGAGTAACCTTCCGATCCGGATTCAATGATTAAGGAGTTTATATTATAGCTTCTTTCAGAAGGAACGGTAAGTAGATTGTAATTCGTGAGGACTTACCTCGAAACAGATGCTGTACCCAGCGCGTCGTACCTTGTCTCCCCTACTCCTCTTCTGGTTATGCCATTACCAATCGCGGGTAACCCCCGGGCGCCGCCCCTGACCTAATTAATGAGAGATTATCCTTATGACCAACAGCCGATAGTTTCACGATCCCGACCGCAACTTGTGTGGAGTAGGGGGTCATTCCAAGCTTGCCCAACTAGACATTGTAACAGAAAGTCCTGCCTACTTGGTAGGCTTAGGGTTAGTCTCGAAAACCTTCTTCTTTATTTTACTGGCTTGGGAAAGACCCGTAGGCTATGGATCCTCACTATATGGCAATGGACTATAACCATACTCCATGGAAGCACCATCGTCCTGGTATACGGTCAGTCTCGAGTCCACCAGGATAGCCCTCCACATTATCCTGTTTCCTCCCTTGAGCGTAATTCTTTGCTAACTGAAAACTAGGGCTTTAAGAAGGGCTCCTCCTACTGGCTTTCAATCAGCCCCATACTGATGAAAGGCTATGCATTCAAATGAGGTATCACATTGTTACACACCTCATTCATCTATTCAGAACCTAGCTTAAGCTCGTATTCAAAAACGGCCAAAGCCCAATGTACATTGTAATACACTTGATGGGAGTGAGATGCCCACCGCTTAACCAAACGATCCAATTGCGCCTTGAGTGGGATGAACAGATCCCTTGTTGTGAAGATATAATCTTTCCCAGAGTGCCCTATTACAGATTACAGACGGGCGTTTATCAAGGGTGGAACTAAACTAGCATTATTGAGTTCGAAGTCTTTTGTTTGAGAAAAGAATGAGAGCAGTCTCTGAAGTCACCTGCTTAAGATCAAGGTCAGAAATGTGAACCTGAATTTGACTAGATGCATTCCCGTGCGGTCTTAGACCCGAGTGAAACCATTACAGAGAGTATGCATTCAATCCAGCTTGGCCTATCTCAATCCAAATCTCGGATTTACCGGTAGTTCCTGAGTTTATGGAGTTAGAGTATGTAGCGGATAACAGATCTGATATCTTATATTTAGTTCCTCTTTCCTTGCTTCTTAGTTTGTCTAGGAGCAGGAGTAGAGAAGTCATAAGTAGTGGTGAATCCGTGTAGCTGTCAGCTGGTAGTTTGTAACTATCACCCGGTAGTTGCTTTTCGAAGAATGATGTCTTATCTTCTGGGGTGGTCATGGTATAGCCTTTATAGAATATTTATCTCCCCTCAAACTCAATAGGAATTCTCTCTAATCCTATTGAATCCGCTGCTGTTGGTCTTGTGGTAGGGGATCGTTATCATTCAGCACAGATAGTACTTTCGAGGATGGAAGACAATTCTGTCCTTATTTAGCTTGAAAGTGAGCCATTGCGATCGCGGTTGATCATCTTTCCCTGTCCCTGCTAACCCACAACTAAAAGCATCATGACTCTTTTGATTCCACATCACACGCCTAAATCCACGAAGGGATGAATACACCACTAATCTTACAAGATTATACTGTATTCAATCCTGAAAGAGTTAAGGAAGTGAATCAAGCAGAAAGAAGACATGAGTCTTGGACTTCACCCCTGAGAGAAAGATCCACCTCAGCTTGTCCTAGAGCTGACCTCAGACTCAGAAGTTTGATTAACCATACGGTCTATCAACCGCCTCATTGCAAGGCAAGAAGAGCAATGAAAGAAGAAAAGCTGTTATAGTATGCATTACAAGGATTGATTTCTTTTAGGAGCTAGCTTAGCCGACTTCCTAGAATAGCCGATCTGTATAATAGAAGAATAGACGAGGGTAGCTTTTCCGTAACGGGCTACTAACTACGACTTTGCTTCCGCAGCACGTCGATTAGGTCTCGTCAGGTGTCGGAATCACATTTAGATTGTGGTCTATGAACTCAATACCAGATAAAAGAAGCAGCGAACACTGAAAGAATAGAGGGAAGGTTGCATTCACACTTCTCTCTTCGTCATTCTACAGCAAGGAATGAAGTTGATCTTCCCTTAAGAATTAACAAAGATAGATGCCATTATCTTATATGTCATATCTATTTTAAATAGGCCTGGTTCAACTCGACTCGGTATGGTGTTGGCCAAGAGTGACTAGCAACACGGAGTAGGGATGCCTTGAGGAATCGGTATCTCTTCTTCACCGGATGCCAACTAAAACTAAATGCTTTAGTGATAACAGCCTTTATGATAACATTTATTTCAGCATTTCGATTGAAACTAAACTTCTCTTATGGATACCCTATCTTTTAGGGGAAATTTCTTGAGTTTAGAATGCATTATTGTGTCAGACTCGTTATAAAATTCAGCGTAGATTTAACCGGCTTCTTCTTTTTCTTAGCATTGTAGTTAGTAGGTTGCTTGGGATTATCAGCTTGATGTGCTGAGTTCGATTTTATCTTATTTCTTTCTTGCATTGAGATATACCAACTTTCGCACTATCGGGATCCGACAGGATGAAAGAAAAGACAGTGAACCAGAAGTTTTCTTACTTATCTTATGATTATGAAATGAATTTTTTTAGTTAGATAAAACAGATCACTTCTATTATATATACGATGATAGCACCAAAAGGGCGTTAAGGCTGTCTGACTCCTTCCTCTCCTTCGGCAGTATGAATTCGGTGAAAATACCAATCAATCTATTCGATTTTCCAATCAAGCCAGGCAAGGGTCACCCGCTGAACGTTCTACTTCCTATATCTATTAGAGTAGAGTTAGCCCGTCTTTGATCCGACAGGTGATTCGGCAAGCGATGAGGCCCATCTTAAAGGGGTGGGTCACTCTCCTTTAAAGGTGTCCCTGCTGCACTCTAAGGATGGCATATGATTAACTAGCGCTGGAGAGAGAGTTAGCCTTGGCTTTGTCATTTCCTCGCTCAATCTCATATCAGTCAGTCTACTTGCCCGAAGCTACTGCCTTAGCCGAAGTGAACCGAGGGAAAGCTATCATAACGGACTAGTTCTCTTATCCGTTAGGGGAGTCTGGGGTATTTAGAATATGTATTCAGAAGAGGTTGAATAGCCGGAATGAGAGGTCGATGGCCTTCTTTCTATTCGAATTTGAAACCCGAAGTAGGATTCGAACCTACCTTTATTCAGATAAACTGATCGCTCTACCAACTAGCCTCCGGGTGGGCTTAAGACACTTATTTGCTAGATCTATATACAACCTTCTTGTATCATGGTTTTAATCCCATAAGAGCTACATAACCATGTTGCGTTGGGCTTAACCGAGACCAGACATCTGCTTTTACTGCCATTGGTTTTGTTCGTCGTGGCGAAGTGGTCCATAATTTACTTAGTACTCGGTATAACTCATGCGTGAAAGAAAGCCCTTTACACGCCTTTTGAGACACTGAATGAAACTTTCATAAAATGCCTTTCTTTCTGGCTTACTATTCTTTTCTTTGGCAGAGGGGTTGTCGTGGTGATTCGAAAGAGGTTTTTCCTAGCGTTTGAGGAAAGGTGGAATCGTTGGTAGGTTTCGGGTTCAGAAGCTAAACGGGTAACTCAAGGACTCCGATCAGAGGAGTCTTATTATCGGGAATGGGCCACTCCAGATCGAAGTACTACGGCGTCGTCATCACCTGACACGTGCTAGCCCGCCTTTGGTCTTTTGGTAGTGGCCAGCTCTACTTAAAGGCAACAAAGGAGCCCTTACCCAGACTAGACGGACCCAGATAATCAATGTATTCATCGTACCCCTCCCCTTGATTTGACTTTGAATGAGCCTCACTCAATTGAAATAACACAGTAAGAAAACCAAAGGAGGGCGGTGAGTGGGGAAGAATAGCGTATGAGCATCGAGTAGAGGTAGTATATGGCTTCGTCCTTAGGCATGTTGCCTTAATGAGAGGTCCCCGCCTAAACCAATTAGCTAAGAGCAGGTGAGCCGCAACTCAGTATATTAAAAAGGAATGCTTTCAGTATGAGCTGGACTGAAACTACCAATGAGACCCTGACCAAAAAGAGCATTCTGGAGAGCAAATCTGTAGAAGGTCGTTACCAAGGACATTTTTTGAAGCGAACGAAGACTTGAGCTTGAGGTCTTTTGCATGCTTCCTTGAAAGCCATTTAAATGCGATCTAGAGGCCTTTCTGAACGAACTATTCGGCGGTAGTGGGTTCAGGAAGCTCGAGAACCAGTCCTTTTTAGCTATCTTTCTCAAAAGTCTTCTCTGGTTAATGCCTTTGATTCTATATGTAAAAAATTTATCATACATAGAGTGGTGCCATATCCGTAAAGGAAAAGGGAAGGGGGAACCTACTCATTCAGGACTGGAGTCTTTCCACGGCAAATCCTTTTTTTTAAATCTCATCTTGTTGATTAATCAATTACATGAAAAACTTTCCTTTCTTCGGGGGGAAGTCCTAGATTATATATGGTTATTTATGGACTTAACTCGGGACCTCGCTCGCCCAGTCGTTAGCGCAATAGTAGTCTCAAGTCTTTCCATTATCACTAGTTGATACCCTGTTGGGGTAAACTATAGACAGGCTAGCTCGCGCCTCAGCTAAAGGAAAAGAGCCATACAATGAATAAGGCAAGGTAAGCACTCGGTCCTCGAAGTCGGGATAATCTGTTGGGTGGCTTTCAATTGACCTTAGGTATTCCCTGAGCTATAAAGCAAGGATAGCATAACTAAGCCATCGGGTGCGCATCATCAGGAGTTCTATCTCCGTCTCCACAAAGGTTCTCTTGAAAGACATCCTATGGCGTTAGTAGATTCAAAGCAGAACAACTCATCGGTAGCCTATCTGCCCCTGCCATGGGTGCAACTGTCCTTCCGTGTTATTATATAAATATGATTTTTTTTTACTCTCAGAGTAAGGTACAAGTGCGCAATCCTATACAATATTTTAAGTACCATCCCTTGTACCGCTTCCTTTCTCTCTCTGCCCACCGCTCTCCCTGTGGGTCGAGCCTCCTTTTCAGTTTCAGTCGCCCTCTATAACTAAGTCAGTTGAGCTCTTTCGGCTCCTAGACCAGCTGTGATCTTTCCTCCTGTTGGTTTGCTTACTTAAAGATATGCATCGTTAGAGTAAGTCCCTTTTTTTTAGTTAAATTCCGAGCCGGTAAGCCAGACAAAGCAAGTCAACGTGGGGTCAAACTCTCGATGGCCATAGACCTGAATGGTTGGAGTGTGCAGGATCACTCCTGAGACTTTCTTCCTTCATATAAGGAATCCTCTTTGTTGGTCGAAGCTAGAAGACGGCTGGACGAACTGCTATTTTGCATAGGGGGAGTAAGATAGGCTAGGTGCTTTTACTCAACTCGTGAAGGTTCATTTCTAGTTAGCAAGACTAAGCGCAAAAACAGAGATAGAAAACCCAGGACCAAAGTGTTTTCGTGTTATTAGCGTCTAGGCCGAAAAACTCGTGGCTAAGGTCCATGCACACTAGTTCAACGCGCTCACGTAAAACACACGAACTGAACTAGCAAGATTAGGGTTTGGTTTTTAAGACGGCGCAGACTCAAGGAAGAAGTTTGCTTCAAAGCTAGAAAGGCTTAATAAGCGCATCTCCAGTACACTGAGCTTACACCTTCTAAATTTTCAGCACATTTTTACGAACATTATTATTAATTATATAAAGTAGTAAAGATTTACAACTAGGGCTTTTCCCATACCATACATGCAAACATAATAAATAAAACCAAACAAAGATAGTTAGCATAGATAGGAGTCTATCTCCAGTAAGCATCCGGAGTAGATCTCCACTAAAAAAGACAAAGAACACCATACATTAAAACACACTACTTTGCGTCTACAGACACTTATTAAAATCTTATAGAAAGAGTCGACGGACCCTTTATGAAGCTTACGCACACATAGACAAACCAGCCACACAACTAAACACAACATTACAACAAAGTAAACAAACAACATATGAAGTTAAAAAGAAAAGCAAAAACAAAGGACTTCTTAGTTGTTTCCCCCAGGTCTCCCGCGGATGATGGAGGCCGCCCTGATAAGCAGCAATTCGCGCTCTCGGATGAGAAACCTCCTTTGTTCTTCCAGAGCGCGAATGCGGTCCCGGAGCTCTTGTATCCGCTTTACCAGGACCTCCTCCTCGACAGGAGGCATGTGCTCCCAGAAGGCAGCCAGGGTTTGCTCCTGCTGGAGCTTTGCGTTCTCTACATTAATAATAGCTTGCTCAATTTGAAAAAGCGTTAAAGTGGTAACTGGTGGATCCATATCTCCCCTTGCTTTGCCAAATAGAGAAAGCAGCTTCTATTTATAGACGTGGGAAGCTCTAAGCCAAAAAAAAAAAGAGTCTTTAGTTTTTCGCGGGTATCGCCACGTGGCTTAATCCGAAAACTCTTTCAGAAATAGAACAAAATAATATAGCGCACATCAGAGAAGAGAGTACCCCCCTTTATAATATAATAAGAGAGGCCCCCTGCGTCCTTTCTTCATAGATGGAGCAATCCTCACTCGACAGCTCGAAAGCGGATCAGTACAAACCCACGTGATCCGTATTCGCTTACGTACCAGGCGTGCTTCGTCGTACCCTGACTACTCCTCTTTCACTGGCTTCTACTTGTCTTTTACTGGCTTTTTTGTACCCAGCTTCATGATGGAACTCCCCTCGGCCAACCCTCACTCGACAGCAGCTCCGTCCTAGCGTAGGCGAAAGAAGTAAAGCCTCTGCCTCTATCGCTTGATTGAAAGGATCAGACACTATCCCCTACTTTTGACAGCAGAACGCATTATATTAAAAATATAAGTCAGGTAAACTTGCTTTTGCCGATTGCACTCGGATAGCGGCCTGGGCCGTCCTGGAATGGGAATAAAATGAATTAGATGGACTGGACTTCGATGGGCTTTGTTTGGAAAGCCAGGAAAAGGTGGCATTTCCGGGCTGAAAATGGATCTGAATGCTAACATTGGGCTAACCTTCACTCCAATAGAATGGGCAAACGAGCAGAAGCATATTTTGTCTGCCATCCCTCAGGGCAAATCCGTGTTCATCACAGGCTCTGCTGGGACTGGTAAAACCCTATTGCTTGAGGAAATAAAAAAATTACTGAAAAAAATTACCAATATGTGGTTTTGTCATACAAAAAGATCCAATTTGTTTGGACTCGTTAGGTTTGGCCCATTACCTTGAGTGAGGCCGAACGTGTACACCTTTTGTTATGAAGATGTGATCTTATCCACCGATGGGTCTTGTTCTAAGCCCAACCCTCTCGTCTTAGGGTAGGATATCCAGAAACCTTAAATCACGGGAACTTCCCCTTTTTTGTAGACAACCTATGTTGGGCTGACTAAGCCCACTATCCTACCTAATAGGGTCCCATCTTGTGTCGGGTTAAGGGCGCTTAGTGGAACCCAATTTCTTCACTTGTAGTCTAGGGCTTTGCTTGGCATTGGGCTTCGATATAGCTTGCTTTCCTGGTTTTGGATTAAACCTCTGCTCTCCTAATTCAGTCTATAGGCTTAGAATTTTGCCCAGAAAGATACCTTTCTTAGCATCCAATTGCTCGACTCGATGGGTACTTCTAGTGGTTTGCCGGAGAAGCTCTTGTATTTCTTTAAGGAGTTGAGTTGGTTAGTGGCATAGACGCCTCTTAACTCTAAATCGAATATTCAAGAGACTAAAAAGATCGGGAATGCACATCTAAAAGGAGAGGAACTTAACTCGCAAAAAATAAAAAGATAAACGATAGACAGAAAGAGAAGGAATAGCGGGCAAAGCGATTCCAATGCTTAACGAATGGACCAATCCAAGACTTGGAATGCTACCAGAATCGACAGCAGCTCTTACCTTACTAGCACGATACCGAAATGGCCCTTGACCGGTGTGGCTAAGCCAATACATAATCACCATAAATTAGTGACGAGGGCTCTCTGCGGCTAAGAATAGAAGGTGGTGTACTAGTTCTCAGTAAGTATTGGAAGAATCCCATGAAATGTTCATCCAAAGAGGGATTTTAGTTAGTGAAAAAAGACCTTCTTTTTCTTGTTACCTCCTGCCCGCAGCCATGCACTTAATAAATAAATATCATAGGAGTAGTCGCGCTAAGCGAAGCATCAAAGCAGAAGGAGCTTGACACCATTGAATCAAGTGTTGAAAGACTACGTATGAAAATTGAATCCCCAGATGATAGGGGGCCGGGGAACTGAACGATGTTAGCGCAAGGGGCTGAAATTAAAAGGCAGGTAGCATTCGATAAGCAGGCAGGTTTGGGAAACTAGCACCAGGTACTAGGTCGATGGCATGCGGAATACTCCTCATCGGTGGTAAACCATGGGAAGAGCATCACCAACCAGCTCCTTCCAATATTTTTATAGTATCTGAATGAAGAAGAATGTCGAGAGAATAGTTCAATGCCAGCGAATAGCGTAGGAAGTAACCAAGTTTGAATGGTGGAAAGCCAGCAAGGGAAAAAGCATTAGTTTCAGCGAAGCTATTCTTTACCCCTTAAGCGTCAGATAAAAGTACTTTCAGGCAAGGTCGGCTAGCGAACCCCGCTACTCCTTTGTCTTTTAGGAAGGGAAGTCTGAGTAAAAGTCATTGTGAATCCTCAGTTGAAGGCGATTCACCTTCACCCAGCATCTTTGAATTAGTCTTCTTATTTATCATCTGCCTGCGGCTCTGGCCGGCCCATCTTCCTCCATGTCCTCATCCGAGGTTCAAGCAATTGGTCATCATTCCTGGCCGGCTGGCCGAGGTCGAGTTCCTCCCTTATTGATAATCTATATGGCTTTCTTCGTCTCTATTATTTTATTTTTCAATAGCCAAAAACTGGACTTTCAGGTCTGCGAGAGGTCAATGTACTAGAGCTCATGCCCAAATAGGGGCTTTCTCTTTTCTCTTGCATGCGCCTTCCTTCCTCATTCATTCAAATCAAAGGAAGCTTCATCGGGAAGGGATAGGGATGGCGCATTGGCTTGGTTGGCGGCTTGGCTTCGCTATCGCTCATGACTTGGTATAGAGTCCGTGTAGTCGGTGAGTACGAGTACAGCCTATGAAACAGGCTTTGAGTTCCATTACATTGCAAAAAATAATTCCCGCCACTCTCCCTTCCAGTGAACCCCACGTGTCTGCCTCCGGCTTCGAAGCAGTGGGAAGAAAAGGACTCGGCTTAACTTCACTTGGGTTCGGTTTACCTTGTTACTATTGGAATGATTGAAGTCGCTCTTCTTCCTCTTTGCGTTAGCGACTCTGAGCTCATAGGGAGCTGGGAATTTGCTTGGTTAGCTGGAGAAGGGATAGAGTTGAAAGATCGGATTTAATTAGCTTCTGCCTGTCCTTTCCTGACTCTGTCGATGGTATGCCTGAGATGGCAGTCTTTCTCCTTGGCTTGTACTCGAGATTGCCTTTTTGTTCGAAATCGATATCTTCCTATTGCCTTTGATAAAGGGAACGAAGGAATTCCGTCTGTTGTCACAAGAATTGTTCAAGTTGAATGCGAATAATCGATTGAATCCGATCTTTGAAGACTTGAAGGACTAGTGTCCAATCCCGGCCGATGCAGAGTAGTCCCTTTTGGGATAGATTCTGCTAACCGATTTCGTGGGAGAAAGGCTTGCTAATAAACGGGATCGTTCCCATAGCTCAACCGACTCCTCGGGTTCCTTTTTACTACGCCGTAAATCTTCCGACGTGATAGATTTCCTCAAAGAACGGGAGCATAATAACTCAAACAACTTGTCTCAGGACCTAATAGATCTTGCTTTCAGTCTGGAGAACCAGCGGAAAGCGTTCTTTCGGAGCGCGCTAGGGAACTGCTTGATAAGCAGCTTTTTATGTTGAGCGATATCAACGCATTGTGTCTGAAATTTGGCTAAATGCTCGAAATGAGCGATATCTTCTTTTGGATCACCAGTCTCGTCAAATGTATCAAACTTCGAAGGGACGTAGTCTCGCGGGAACGCTTTCTTGGCCATGCTGTCATCATATGGCCTCTTATAGCTCCTATGATCCTCATTTATAGACTGCGCTGTGGTGGCGATGATCTCCTTAACTGCATCTTTCCACTTTTGATCTGCAACGTCCATCACGGACGAAGAAGAGGTCGGCTTTCGAGTAGTAGGGTGGTGGCATATCCATGATTGCCTTGGCCTTGCAGTTCTTCTTGTTGTAATGCACTAGTCAGAGAGAGTCCTAGTTTGGGTTTTCCTGCTGTGATGTAAACCTATAAAAAAAGGGGCAACATGCTTCGTTTCTTATAGCATGATTTGGATTCTCCTCTCATTTTTTTATATGAATAGGGGAATTTCTTGTTGTTCAACAACCCTTGGTTGCCTGTTGTTAACAGAAAAAACAGACTAGGAATACCGCATAGGGCATGTTCATCTTACCGGACCACTATTCCTGACTAAAGATAGGGGGAATAGAATAAGGTACGACCTAATTAAAATGACTTACGATATTTCTTTCGTTCAATGAATTCATGTCTCTTCTTTTTTGGCTGCTCCCACGACAAGTTTTTTCGGTATTTACATAATGAAACTTATCGTAGTGGCACTCTTCGGTCCGTTAAACCAACTCCAACCAAGAGTTGGTTCTTAACCAAAGACGAGATTGCACAACTTCAACATTCAATCGCGCCGCGCTGCCCATTAAAGAAAGGTAGCGGACAGCGACGCTGACGGATTAAGTCATAACATCTGAACATCAGACCATATTTGTTAAACTTACTTAACAGGTCTTTCCGATCAGGACGTAGACAAACCGCAGGTGGATCTAATAGTTGTTCCAAAGGTAAAGTGAAGTCACAACAGGCTTCCTCATACCACCGGACATAGCGTACGAAAGATTCCACCCAATATCTGAGCATGACTTTCTCCACGTAGAAGTCCCCTTCTTCAGTGAGCTTACGCTCAAAATAATCCCGCACAGACAACAAATACTTGTCATCTGATCTGGACGACACGACTCCAAAAGCAAATACCGCACCATACCAAGGTGATAGCAATTAACTACTAACCCATATGGAAAACCTAATAGGAAACGGTAGTGGTATGATTCCACCAGGCGAGAAGGCCACCAAAACGTACCTATACCAGTGTCGATTATATTGAGTCCTTAGCCAAAGACGAATACCGCCTGTAGCCAGCCTCTTTAAACCTCAAAGAGACCTGAAGGGAAGAACATCCAATTTCTTTTAACACAGGCATAAGAGCCACGCTGAATCGAGTGGACCGAATCATTTTCAACAAGCGGGGCGATCAGTGGGATCCCGTTTTCTTTGTCCGTTAAGCCTCACAGCTATGCTTTTTATTCTTTTGTCGAATCCGAGTTCTTCATGCCATGAAGACCAGCCAAGCAGATGTTATTCTGTCTCTTCCCTTCCTATTCTCACTGACATTAAGATTGACTCTCTCTCCTTGCTCGTTTCACTCCTTTCCGTGAAGAGCACACTAGGCACCAAGTCGCAATGACAACGCCTTTCAGCGGTAGTCCTTCGGTAATCAAGCAAGAACAAACAATCATTCATCGGAGGGAGCGTGGATTGTTTTCAAGTCAGGCAGATAGGTGCTCCTTTAAGACCATTTTTTGTCGCCCTTTTTTTCGGGCAGAGACGAACACACCATTCCAACGGCAGGAGGAGGAGGAGGATAGACTTCCGAACCCGACACATCCACTGCACGATCCTTTGAGCCGTAGTTCCGGGGTTTGATTGCAAAGGGAGCGGGAATGCTTTGAAGCTCAACGAAGTGAAAGCCCCTGGGATTATAGAACGTAAATCAGTGCACGAGCCTATGCAAACAGGATTAAAAGCGGTAGATAGCCTGGTTCCTATAGGCCGAAGATATTATTGTTTGTATTCTTACCCGGAAAATGGGTTTACTATTTTAAAAGATCGGAACATGGTAATAGATATGGAACCAAAACGGACTACCTATTTCAATACTGTTCTTCTTTGCGACTAGTTCGCAAACTCCCAACTGAGACCCAGCCAATTCTTTCTTTCATTGCGAAAACCCTTTTGAGTCTGGCTCTTTTAAAGGTTGCCCTTGGACTGGGTATGTCTTTATGGAAGACCTGACTCGCGCAGTAGCGCAGTAGCGCAATTCTACCCCTCTTCATCAGGAGGTGGGGGGTTCAATCAACCCTCTTTCCCAGAGGGAGATTCTGCTCTCCCTGTATTGGGGATTGAAAACCCAAACCTGGATCAGCCCGGTCCTTCAGCTTCTGACGGAGAGGGTCAGGCTGTAAGAGAAGGAGAGCGTGCGGCAAGAGACTTGCAGGAAGAAGAGAGAAATATCAAAAACCTGAAGACAGATCCACTAATTCGGGGAGCTTCCGCACTGCCTTAATCAAGCAAGAATCCATTATCCAGGAAGTCAAAAAATTACTTCCACCGGGTAATGGAATTGCGGATTCCGATATCAGGGTAGCCATCGAGTGCTATTTAACTCCAACTATGGAGTTATCAACCAAGTATCGGACAAGCAAGCTGGCTAAAATTCTGGACGAGTTGATCAACCAGGGGTCATCTAGTCGGCATTTTGCCAAAATCCTCCAGGAAATAGGCGATCTTTGTGGGCCTTTTTTTTAGCATTAATGTCTAGCTTTCCTCTTTTATAAAAAAAGAATCCGATATATCATTTATGCATCTTTTCCCATGCATAATTTCTGTTTGTTGATCAACAACCACAACTCGATAGAATTAATTCGTCAAGACTCCGGACTCTCTTTCTGTCCGTAGCGGAGGGAATAATTGTTTCTCAATCAATCATGCCTCAACTAGATAAATTCACTTATTTCACACAATTCTTCTGGTCATGCCTTTTCCTCTTTACTTTCTATATTCCCATATGCAATGATGGAGATGGAGTACTTGGGATCAGCAGAATTCTAAAACTACGGAACCAACTGGTTTCAAACCGGGGAACAAAATCCGGAGCAACGACCCCAACAGTTTGGAAGATATCTTTAGAAAAGGTTTTAGCACCGGTGTATCCTATATGTACTCTAGTTTATTCGAAGTATCCCAATGGTGTAACGCCGTCGACTTATTGGGAAATAGGAGGAAAATAACTTTTCTCTCTTGTTTCGGAGAAATAAGTGGCTCACGAGGAATGGAAAGAAACATCTTATATTTGATCTCGAAGTCCTCATATGGCGCTTCTTCTTCAAATCCTGGATGGGTTATCACTTGTAGGAATGACATAATGCTAATCCATGTTCCACACGCCCAAGGAATAAAAAAAAAAGGTATGCCACAAGGCTATCTGAGTTCACAGGTGTCGTTGTTGATCTCCTTTTTTTTTTAGATTGGGGAGTGTTTATGGAATTCTATTAGAGCAGGTAGTTGGCTCCTGATAAATTCGTTGTCTCCAGTTTCGTTTGTGAATCTTTCTCCCATGCATAATTTGTTGGTCAACAACCACAACTCGATAGAATTAATTCGTCAAGACTCCGGACTCTCTTTCTGTCCGTAGCGGAGGGAATAAGTAAATAAAGTCTAAAATGAACCTCACGGAATTACTAGAGCTTATTTCAAAAGATTACCGTATTTTTGTTTTAATAATATCTTTCCTAGTAGTACAGGCACTATTCCTCATATATTTAGTACTTGCTTTATTTATACATCGTAAAGATAGATTGGAGCTCCAGAAATTGGCGGTAGCCTATGGGGCAACGATCAGATTCAAATATTCCTGGCATGGGGTGGAAGTCGAGATCTCCTTCCCTACTGACAGGTGCAGATGTAGGGTAACTCCGACTCCGGTAAACCAGCCCAGCCCCGGTTAAAGTGAATGAAAGAGCGTGACGAGTTTTTCTCCATTCGAGATGTTAGAAGGTGCAAAATCAATAGGTGCCGGAGCTGCTACAATTGCTTCAGCGGGAGCTGCTGTAGGTATTGGAAACGTATTCAGTTCATTAATTCATTCCGTGGCAAGAAATCCATCATTGGCAAAACAGTTATTCGGATATGCAATCCTGGGCTTTGCTCTAACCGAGGC
This sequence comes from Cicer reticulatum, assembly GCA_002896235.1. NCBI lineage: Eukaryota > Viridiplantae > Streptophyta > Magnoliopsida > Fabales > Fabaceae > Cicer > Cicer reticulatum. Next base: position 14,187 of record PGWS01032613.1, read on the forward strand.
TATTGCCTTGTTCGCATTAATGATGGCCTTTTTGATTCTATTTGTTTTCTAAGTTTCTCCTTTTGAAAGGTGTAGTCCCTGAGGACGAGGCCCCCAGCAATGGGGGGAAAGAAGAGTGGGTACACGGGCTTCTTTCACTTTCGTTTTGGAGAGAGCATTGTGGAGCAGCAAAAGGCATAAATAAGGGGAAGCGGCGGATTCCCCGGAAAAACGCCTTAAAATAGCGAAGGTTCTGGAGGAGCTTTCCACAAACCGTGATTCCTTGGTAAATGTAAATTCGGGGCAAAAGGCGGCCTACGAATTGATTTGATTATCGCCGTGCACGATTGGGAATCAAAGGGACTAGCAGACGTACCATGAGACTTTCTCGTCGTTAGTTTGCTTGCTTTGGTTTGGCTTGTTTCCGGGGAGAGGTGAGCCGCTTACGCTGTGAGGAGACAGGAGCTCTCGAGCTTAGAGAAGTTCCCTAGGCCAGACAGAGGTCTAGGGGGAGTCCGGATAGAGGACTCTTTAAACCGGTGGGCCCGGGAAGGCTTAAGCTTTCGAACTGCGTAACAAAAGCGACTCCTTGTTGGTGTAAGATAGGTGTTGGTCCGATTCACCAATGTAAGTTATAACCTGACGGTGTGGAGAATCTCTCTCGTGACTCAGGATTTATTGATCTTAGAGTGACCCTACCCAACTAACTCTCTCTAAGTAAGAGCTCGCCCTGACTTAGTCTTCTCGATAGGAATGAGAGAAAAGGTCAGTCCTTCTCCTGTGAGAGACTCCGAAGTGGGCTAGAATTTCCCTGTTTCGACGGCTTAGCTTGGTCTTTCTGTGTACCTAGAGTCAGTCTTCCCATAGAGCTTCAAAGATTCTGGTCTGGTTCGAGAAGCCTTATAAAGTCTGATTTTAGGGATCCTTTTTTTAGTAAAGTACCCGTGGGATTCGATTTGCCAACTGATCCGAGGGTCAGGAACGGGAAAAGAAGAATAAGTAGGACAGGCTCGAGGTCAATTCTTTCTTTTAGGAGAGATCCCACCCCCCTTCTTTAGCGCTTGTTCGTAATAAAAGACTTCCTTCTCGTTCTCGGTGAAGGAATCGGAGCAGCTATATAATCAGCATCTTACTCTTTAACGGCAAGCTCAGCAACGATAAGTTTTCCTCTGCTGGAAAGCAGTCCTTCACGGATATGGGAGCTTACTCCGCTGTTGCTGGTTTAGTAAGCCCCTTATGATTTTGAAAAGGAATGGATAGAGAGGAAGGCTCCAGGGTTTCTTTCTCTTGGTGTCAACATAGGAATAGGAGCAGTTTGAATGGATGCCTTTTTCCCTTGTTGAATCAGCCAAGTCAGTAGCCTTTATTTTATGCGGGATTGCCTGTTGATGCAAGGAATAAGGGCTGGCTTGATGCCAAAAAGAAGCTGGTGGAGGCAGCTAAATCATCTGCAGCACAGTAGTACGTATTAGGCAAATGGGATTTATCTTTCCTAGGCTCAGGAGCGTAGTAAGAGGTCTTTGGTGCGTGAATGCTTTACTTAGAGCTTGGCAGCAACCATTTCAACTGGATACCATAAAGAGGGCAAGAGAGGAGGAGCCGATTAAATTCTTTCGGAGTTCTTCCCTCTAAGCTCTCAAGGACTCGGATTAGTCAACAGGAATTATATATAAGAAAGCTGGTAGCTCGAGCGAGGAGCGGAGCCTAGCCCTATAGCTATAGGCTATATAATATTATATTTCCTCTGCTTTGAATAGTTAGAATCAAAGTCATTGCTCATTCATTCTGAGGGTAAAGTAGATCGAGAGAGAGAATTGGCTTCTCGAGAATCTGCTGGAGTCAGATCAGTAGGGGAGTTCACACCGGGACTTTCTTAATAGAGAAAGAACCGGGGGAAGGCGATAACGACCCAGGAAATGGTGAAGTACCCAGAGCAGAAGGGGCAAGAAGGGACTGACTTCTTTCTTGACAAGGATCCTGAATAAATCGCACATGCTCCAAGGACTTCACGGAATTAGGAGGCACACTGGTAGGTATACCAAGAGAAATGCGGGTAAGCGACGACGGAAATAACCCCTCCATAAAAGCATGCATTTCCAGACAAGAAGATTTATTGTGGAGGAATTGTCCACATGATGAACCAAACGGAGCGGGCAGAGTTAAGTTACCATTTTAGGAGCAGATGTCCCGGCTGGTAAGGGAAATGAATGAAAGAAGCTTCTCCAATAGGAGGCATGTGTTGAGCATTTGTTTCATTCCTTTGGCAGCTGAAGTTCCAGTTCCATTTCTAGTTCAGGTTATGGTTCGAGTGGAGAAGCAGAGAGGGCATACCTTCCCTAAGTTGGTTAGATCGCCCGAACGAAGGAAGCTGTCTTGTCTCGCAATGGCAGAAGAAAGAGATATCATTGCCAATCGGGAGGAAAGGAAGAGGATTCTCAGCCCGCCTAGAGTATAGCTTCCAGCTCGGCTAAGCAAGGACTCCATCCTAAGTAAAGCAGTCTGAAAGAAAGATGCCACTTGCACTATATATAATATGCATTTTCCTGGTACACCAAGCCTAAGCAGCTCAGCCGTTGAAGCGACCTCTAAGCCAAAGAGAGAGTCTATGGCGCTACCCCTACTGTCAGGGAGAGGGTCTTTGTCCTCGAGGGAAGGAAGCGTAAGCCAAGCCAGCTTAACTAATGACTGGTCATTGTTACCGAGTTCGTTCCAACGACTACGACCGAGCCTTTTTTCTTTTCATCCTTAGCGCCTCGGTCTAGAGAACTCCAATATTTACGGATAGGGACTTAAAATTTGTAATTAGCCTTGTCTTGACTAGCCTAGTAGCTCTGGTTGCTGAACTATTGATGAAGGCTTGTCGTAGATCAGCTTTTATTGACTACCGGAGATGGCTTTATTGCCATTTCTTTCTTCGCCGACCCGCCTCCCGCTTAGAGCATGAAAGGGGAGAAGGAAGAAGTCTTACCTGAGTAAGCCTTAGGCCTTAGGGGAGTAACCTTCCGATCCGGATTCAATGATTAAGGAGTTTTATTATGAGCTTTCTTTCAGAAGGAACGGTTAAGTAGATTGTAATTCCGTTGAGGACTTACCCGAAACAGATGCGCTACCCAGCGCGTAACCTTGTCTCCCCTACTCCTCTTCTGGTTATGCCATTACCAATCGCGGGTAACCCCGGGCCGGCCGCCCCTGACCTAATAAGAACGATTATCCTTATGACCAAACAGCGATAGTTTCACGATCCCGACCAGCAACTTGTTGGGAGTAGGGGCATCCAAGCTTGCCCAACCTAGACATTGTAACAGAAAGTCCTGCCTACTTGTAGGCTTAGGGTAGTCCTCGAAAACCTTCTTCTTTTACTGGCTTGGGAAAGACCCGTAGGCTATGGATCCCACTAATGGAATGGGACTATAACCATACTCCATGGAAGCACACGTCCTGGTATACCGGTCAGTCTCGAGCCACCAGGATAGCCCTCCACATATCCTGTTCCTCCCTTGAGCGGTAACTCTTTGCTAACCTGAAACTAGGGCTTTAAGAAGGGCTCCTCCTACTGGCTTCAATCAGCCCCATACTGATGAAAGGGCTATGCATCGAAATGAGGTATCACATTGTACACACCCATCTATCTATTCAGAACCTAGCTTAAGCTCGTTTATCAAAAGCGGCCAAAGCCCAATGTGACATTGTAAATACTTGAGGGAGTGAGATGCCCACGCTAACCAACGATCCAATGCGCTTGAGTGGATGAACAGGATCCCTTGTTGGAAGATAAAATCTTCCCAGAGTGCCCTATTACAGATTACAGACGGGCGATCAAGGGTGGAACTAAACTAGCATTATTGAGTTCGAAGTCTTTTGTTTGAGAAAAGAATGAGAGCAAGTCTCTGAAGTCACCGCTTTAAGATCAAGGTCTAAGAAATGTTGATGACCATGAATTGACTAGATGCATTCCCGTGCGGTCTTAGACCCGAGTGAACCCATTACAGGAGAGATGCATTCAATCCAGGCTTGGCCTATCTCAATCCAATCTCGGATTTACCGGTAGTTCCTGAGTTAGGAGTTAGAGTTGTAGCGGATAACAGATCTGATATCTTATATAGTTCCTCTTTCCTTGCTTCTTAGTTTGTCTAGGAGCAGGAGTTAGAAGTCATAAGTAGTGGTGAATCCGTGTAGCTGTCAGCTGGTAGTTTGTAACTATCACCCGGTAGTTGCTTTTCGAGAATGATGTCTTATCTTCTGGGGTGGTCATGGTATAGCCTTTATAGAATATTATCTCCCCCTAACTCAATAGGAATTCTCTCTATCTATTGAATCCGCTGCTGTTGGTCTTGGTGGTAGGGGATCGTTATCATTCAGCAGAAGTACTTCGAGGGATGGAAGACAATTCTGTCCTTATTTAGCTTGAAAGTGGGCCATTGCGATCGCGGTGATCATCTTTCCCTGTCCCTGCTAACCCACAACTAAAGCATCATGACTCTTTGATTCCACATCACACGCCCTAACTCCACGAAGGGATGGAATAGACACTAATCTTACCAAGATATACTTGTATTCAATCCTGAAAGAGTTAAGGAAGTGAATCAAGCAGAAAGATAGACATGAGTCTTGGACTTCACCCCTGAGGAGAAAGATCCACCTCAGCTTGTCCTAGAGCTAGCCTCAGACTCAGAAGTTTATGTTAACCATACGGGTCTATCAACCGCCTCATTTGCAAGGCTAAGAAGAGCAATGAAAGAAGAAAAGCTGTTATAGTATGCATTACAAGGATTGATTCTTTTAGGAGCTAGCTTAGCCGGACTTCCTAGAATAGCCGTATCTGTATAATAGAAGAATAGAGCGAGGGTAGCTTTCCGTAACGGGCTACTAACTACGACTTTGCTTCCGCAGCACGTCGAAGGTCTTCGTCAGGTGTCGGAATCACATTTAGATTGTGGTCTATGAACTCAATACCAGATAAAGAAGCAGCGAACAACTGAAAGAATAGAGGGAAGGTTGCATTCACACTTCTCTCTTCGTCATTCTAAAGCAAGGAATGAAGTTGATCTTCCCTTAAGGAATTAACAAAGATAGATGCCATTATCTTATATGTCATATCTATTTTAAAATAGGCCTGGTTCAACTCGACCGGATGGTGTTGGCCAAGAGTGACTAGCAACACGGAGTAGGGATGCCTTGAGGAATCGGTATCATCTTCTTCACCGGATGCCAACTAAAACTAAATGCTTTAGTGATAACAGCCTTTATGATAACATTTATTTCAGCATTCGATTGAAACTAACTTTCTCTTTGATACCCTATCTTTTAGGGAATTTCTTGAGTTTAGAATGCATTATTGTGTCAGACTCGTTATAAAATATCAGCGTAGATTTAACCGGGCTTCTTCTTTTTCTTAGCATTGTAGTTAGTAGGTTGCTTGGGATTATCAGCTTGATGTGCTGAGTTCGATTTTTATCTTATTTCTTTCTGCATTGAGATATACCAACTTCGCACTATCGGGATCCGACAGGATGAAAGAAAGACAGTGAACCAGAAGTTTTCTTACTTATCTTATGATTATGAAATGAATTTTTAGTTAGATAAACAGATCACTTCTATTATATATACGATGATAGCACCAAAAGGGCGTTAAGGCTGTCTGACTCCTTCCTCTCCTTCGGCAGTGAATTCGGGAAAATACCAATCAATCTATTCGATTTCCCATCAAGCCAGGCAAGGGTCACCCGCTGAACGTTCTACTTCCTATATCTATTAGAGTAGAGTTAGCCCGTCTTTGCCGACAGGTGATTCGGCAAGCGATGAGGCCCATCTTAAAGGGGTGGGTCACTCTCCTTTAAAGGTGTCCCTGCTGCACTCTAAGGATGGCATATGATTAACTAGCGCTGGAGAGAGAGTTAGCCTTGGCTTTGTCATTTCCTCGCTCAATCTCATATCAGTCAGTCTACTTGCCCGAAGCTACTGCCTTAGCCGAAGTGAACCGAGGGAAAGCTATCATAACGGACTAGTTCTCTTATCCGTTAGGGGAGTCTGGGGTATTTAGAATATGTATTCAGAAGAGGTTGAATAGCCGGAATGAGAGGTCGATGGCCTTCTTTCTATTCGAATTTGAACCCGAAGTAGGATTCGAACCTACCTTTATTCAGATAAACTGATCGCTCTACCAACTAGCCTTCCGGGTGGGCTTAAGACACTTATTTGCTAGATCTATATACAACCTTCTTGTATCATGGGTTTTAATCCCATAAGAGCTACATAACCATGTTGCGTTGGGCTTAACCGAGACCAGACATCTGCTTTTACTGCCATTGGTTTTGTTCGTCGTGGCGAAGTGGTCCATAATTTACTTAGTACTCGGTATAACTCATGCGTGAAAGAAAGCCCTTTACACGCCTTTTGAGACACTGAATGAAACTTTCATAAAATGCCTTTCTTTCTGGCTTACTATTCTTTTCTTTGGCAGAGGGGTTGTCGGGTGATTCGAAAGAGGTTTTTCCTAGCGTTTGAGGAAAGGTGGAATCGTTGGTAGGTTTCGGGTTCAGAAGCTAAACGGGTAACTCAAGGACTCCGATCAGAGGAGTCTTATTATCGGGAATGGGCCACTCCAGATCGAAGTACTACGGCGTCGTCATCACCTGACACGTGCTAGCCCGCCTTTGGTCTTTTGGTAGTGGCCAGCTCTACTTAAGGCAACAAAGGAGCCCTTACCCAGACTAGACGGACCCAGATAATCAATGTATTCATCGTACCCCTCCCCTTGATTTGACTTTGAATGAGCCTCACTCAATTGAAATAACACAGTAAGAAAACCAAAGGGAGGGCGGTGAGTGGGGAAGAATAGCGTATGAGCATCGAGTAGAGGTAGTATATGGCTTCGTCCTTAGGCATGTTGCCTTAATGAGAGGTCCCCGCCTAAACCAATTAGCTAAGAGCAGGTGAGCCGCAACTCAGTATATTAAAAAGGAATGCTTTCAGTATGAGCTGGACTGAAACTACCAATGAGACCCTGACCAAAAAGAGCATTCTGGAGAGCAAATCTGTAGAAGGTCGTTACCAAGGACATTTTTTGAAGCGAACGAAGACTTGAGCTTGAGGTCTTTTGCATGCTTCCTTGAAAGCCATTTTAAATGCGATCTAGAGGCCTTTCTGAACGAACTATTCGGCGGTAGTGGGTTCAGGAAGCTCGAGAACCAGTCCTTTTTAGCTATCTTTCTCAAAAGTCTTCTCTGGTTAATGCCTTTGATTCTATATGTAAAAATTTATCATACATAGAGTGGTGCCATATCCGTAAAGGAAAAGGGAAGGGGGAACCTACTCATTCAGGACTGGAGTCTTTCCACGGCAAATCCTTTTTTTTAAATCTCATCTTGTTGATTAATCAATTACATGAAAAACTTTCCTTTCTTCGGGGGGAAGTCCTAGATTATATATGGTTATTTATGGACTTAACTCGGGACCTCGCTCGCCCAGTCGTTAGCGCAATAGTAGTCTCAAGTCTTTCCATTATCACTAGTTGATACCCTGTTGGGGTAAACTATAGACAGGCTAGCTCGCGCCTCAGCTAAAGGAAAAGAGCCATACAATGAATAAGGCAAGGTAAGCACTCGGTCCTCGAAGTCGGGATAATCTGTTGGGTGGCTTTCAATTGACCTTAGGTATTCCCTGAGCTATAAAGCAAGGATAGCATAACTAAGCCATCGGGTGCGCATCATCAGGAGTTCTATCTCCGTCTCCACAAAGGTTCTCTTGAAAGACATCCTATGGCGTTAGTAGATTTCAAAGCAGAACAACTCATCGGTAGCCTATCTGCCCCTGCCATGGGTGCAACTGTCCTTCCGTGTTATTATATAAATATGATTTTTTTTTACTCTCAGAGTAAGGTACAAGTGCGCAATCCTATACAATATTTTAAGTACCATCCCTTGTACGCTTCCTTTCTCTCTCTGCCCACCGCTCTCCCTGTGGGTCGAGCCTCCTTTTCAGTTTCAGTCGCCCTCTATAACTAAGTCAGTTGAGCTCTTTCGGCTCCTAGACCAGCTGTGATCTTTCCTCCTGTTGGTTTGCTTACTTAAAGATATGCATCGTTAGAGTAAGTCCCTTTTTTTTTTAGTTAAATTCCGAGCCGGTAAGCCAGACAAAGCAAGTCAACGTGGGGTCAAACTCTCGATGGCCATAGACCTGAATGGTTGGAGTGTGCAGGATCACTCCTGAGACTTTCTTCCTTCATATAAGGAATCCTCTTTGTTGGTCGAAGCTAGAAGACGGCTGGACGAACTGCTATTTTGCATAGGGGGAGTAAGATAGGCTAGGTGCTTTTACTCAACTCGTGAAGGTTCATTTCTAGTTAGCAAGACTAAGCGCAAAAACAGAGATAGAAAACCCAGGACCAAAGTGTTTTCGTGTTATTAGCGTCTAGGCCGAAAAAACTCGTGGCTAAGGTCCATGCACACTAGTTCAACGCGCTCACGTAAAACACACGCGAACTGAACTAGCAAGATTAGGGTTTGGTTTTTAAGACGGCGCAGACTCAAGGAAGAAGTTTGCTTCAAAGCTAGAAAGGCTTAATAAGCGCATCTCCAGTACACTGAGCTTACACCTTCTAAATTTTCAGCACATTTTTACGAACATTATTATTAATTATATAAAGTAGTAAAGATTTACAACTAGGGCTTTTCCCATACCATACATGCAAACATAATAAATAAACCAAACAAAGATAGTTAGCATAGATAGGAGTCTATCTCCAGTAAGCATCCGGAGTAGATCTCCACTAAAAAGACAAAGAACACCATACATTAAAAACACACTACTTTGCGTCTACAGACACTTATTAAAATCTTATAGAAAGAGTCGACGGACCCCTTTATGAAGCTTACGCACACATAGACAAACCAGCCACACAAACTAAACACAACATTACAACAAAGTAAACAAACAACATATGAAGTTAAAAAGAAAAGCAAAAACAAAGGACTTCTTAGTTGTTTCCCCCAGGTCTCCCGCGGATGATGGGAGGCCGCCCTGATAAGCAGCAATTCGCGCTCTCGGATGAGAAACCTCCTTTGTTCTTCCAGAGCGCGAATGCGGTCCCGGAGCTCTTGTATCCGCTTTACCAGGACCTCCTCCTCGACAGGAGGCATGTGCTCCAGAAGGGCAGCCAGGGTTTGCTCCTGCTGGAGCTTTGCGTTCTCTACATTAATAATAGCTTGCTCAATTTGAAAAAGCGTTAAAGTGGTAACTGGTGGATCCATATCTCCCCTTGCTTTGCCAAATAGAGAAAGCAGCTTCTATTTATAGACGTGGGAAGCTCTAAGCCAAAAAAAAAAAAAGAGTCTTTAGTTTTTCGCGGGTATCGCCACGTGGCTTAATCCCGAAAACTCTTTCAGAAATAGAACAAAATAATATAGCGCACATCAGAGAAGAGAGTACCCCCCCTTATAATATAATAAGAGAGGCCCCCTGCGTCCTTTCTTCATAGATGGAGCAATCCTCACTCGACAGCTCGAAAGCGGATCAGGTACAAACCCACGTGATCCGTAATTCGCTTACGTACCAGGCGTGCTTCGTCGTACCCTGACTACTCCTCTTTCACTGGCTTCTACTTGTCTTTACTGGCTTTTTTGTACCCAGCTTCATGATGGAACTCCCCTCGGCCAACCCTCATCGACAGCAGCTCCGTCCTAGCGTAGGCGAAAGAAGTAAAGCCTCTGCCTCTATCGCTTGATTGAAAGGATCAGACACTATCCCCTACTTTTGACAGCAGAACGCATTATATTAAAAATATAAGTCAGGTAAACTTGCTTTTGCCGATTGCACTCGATAGCGGCCTGGGCCGTCCTGGAATGGGAAATAAATGAATAGATGGACTGGCTTCGATGGGCTCTGTTTGGAAAAGCAGGAAAAGGTGGCATATTCCGGGCTGAAAATGGATCTGAAGTGCTAACCATTGGGAAACCTGTTCACTCCAATAGAAATGAGGGCAAACGAGCAGAAGCATAATTTTGTCTGGCATCCCTCAGGGCAAATCCGTGGTTCACACAGGCTCTGCTGGGACTGGTAAAACCCTATTGCTTGCAGGAAATAAAAAATTACTGAAAAAAATTCCAATATCTGTGTTTTGTCATCAAAAAGATCAATTTGGTTGAGGACTCGTTAGGTTTGGCCCCATTTACTCCTTGAGTGAGGCCGAACGTTGTACACCTTTGTTATGAAGATTGTGATCTTATCCACCGTATGGGTTTGTTCTAAGCCCAACCCTCTCGTCTTAGGTTAGGGATATCCAGAACCTTTATCACGGGAAACTTCCCCTTTTTTGTAGACACCTTTTGGGCTGACTAAGCCCACTATCCTACCTAAGTTAGGGTCCCATCTTGTGTCGGGTTGAGGGCGCTTAGTGGAACCCAATTTCTTTCACTTGTAGTCTAGGGCTTTGCTTGGCATTTGGGCTTCGATATAGCTTGCTTTCCTGGTTTTGGATTAAACCTCTGCTCTCCTAATTCAGTCTAGCTCTAGAATTTTGCCCAGAAGATACCTTTCTTAGCATCCAATTGCTCGACTCGATGGGTACTTCTAGCTGGTTTGCCGAGAGAGCTCTTGTATTTATTTAAGGAGTGAGTTGGTTAGTGGCATAGACGCCTCTTAACTTCTAAATCGAATATTCAAGAGACTAAAAAGATCGGGGAATGCACATCTAAAGGAGAGGAACTTAACATCGCAAAAAATAAAAAAGATAAACGATAGACGAAGAGAAGGAATAGCGGCAAAGCGATTTCCAATGCTTAACCGAATGGAACCCATTCCAAGGACTTGGAATGCTACCAGAATCGACAGCAGCTCTTACCTTACTAGCCGATACGAAAATGGCCCTTGACCGGATGTGGCTAAGCCAATACATAATCACCATAAATTAGTGACGAGGGCTCTCTGCGGCTAAGAATAGAAGGTGGTGTACTAGTTCTCAGTAAGTATTGGAAGAATCCCATGAAATGTTCATCCAAAGAGGGATTTTAGTTAGTGAAAAAAGACCTTCTTTTTCTTGTTACCTCCTGCCCGCAGCCATGCACTTAATAAATAAATATCATAGGAGTAGTCGCGCTAAGCGAAGCATCAAAGCAGAAGGAGCTTGACACCATTGAATCAAGTGTTGAAAGACTACGTATGAAAATTGAATCCCCAGATGATAGGGGGCCGGGGAACTGAACGATGTTAGCGCAAGGGGCTGAAATTAAAAGGCAGGTAGCATTCGATAAGCAGGCAGGTTTGGGAAACTAGCACCAGGTACTAGGTCGATGGCATGCGGAATACTCCTCATCGGTGGTAAACCATGGGAAGAGCATCACCAACCAGCTCCCTTCCAATTATAGTATCTGAATGAAGAAGAATGTCGAGAGAATAGTTCAAAATGCCAGCGAATACGTAGGAAGTAACCAAGTTTGAATGGTTGGAAGCCAGCAAGGGAAAAAGCATTAGTTTCAGCGAAGCTATTCTTTACCCCTTAAGCGTCATATATAAAGTACTTTCAGGCCAAAGGTCGGCTAGCGAACCCCGCTACTCCTTTGTCTTTTAGGAAGGGAAAGTCTTGAGTAAAAGTCATTGTGAATCCTCAGTTGAAGGCGATTCACCTTCACCCAGCATCTCTTGAATTAGTCTTCTTATTTATCATTCTGCCTGCGGCTCTGGCCGGCCCATCTTCCTCCATTGGTCCTCATCCGAGGTTCAAGCAATTGGTCATCATCCTGGCCGGCTGGCCGAGGTCGAGTTCCTGCGGCTTATTGATATCTATATGGCTTTCTTCGCTCTATTATTTTATTTTTCAATAGCCAAAAACTGGACTTTCAGGTCTAGCGAGAGGTCAATGTACTAGAGCTCATGCCCAAATAGGCTTTCTTTTCTCTTGCATGCGCCTTCCTTCTCATTCATTACAAATCAAAGGAAGCTCATCGGAAGGGATAAGGGATGGCGCATTGGCTTGGTTGGGCGGCTTGGCTTCCGCTTCGCTCATGACTTGGTATGAGTCCGGTGTGTCGGTGAGTACGAGTACAGCCTATGAAACAGGCTTTGAGTTCCATTACATTGCAAAATAATAATTCCGGCCACTCTCCCTTTCCAGTGAAACCCCACGTGTCTGCTCCGGCTTCCGAAGCAGTGGGGAAGGGAAAGGACTCGGCTTAACTTCACTTGGTGTTCGGTTTACCACTTGTTACTATTGGAAATGATTCGAGTCGCTCTTCTTCCTCTTTGCGTTAGCGACTCTGAGCTCATAGGGAGCTGGGAATTTGCTTGGTTAGCTGAGAAGATAGAGTTGAAAGATCGGATTTAATTCAGCTCTGCCTGTCTTTCCCTGGACTCTGCGATGGTATGCCTGAGATGGCAGGCTTTTCTCCTTGGCTTGTACTCGAGAATTGCCTTTTTGTTCGAAATCGATATCTTTTCCTATTGCCTTTGGATTTAAAGGGAAACGAAGGAATTCCGTCTGTTGTCACAAGAACTCTGTTCAAGTGTTGAATTGCGGAATAATCGATTGAATTGTCGATCTTCTGAAGACTTGAAGGACTAGTTGTCCAAATCCCGGGGCCGATGCAGAAGTAGTCCCTTTTTGGGATAGATTTCTGCTAACCGATTTCGTGGGAGAAAGGCTTGCTAATATAAACGGGATCGTCCTGCTCAACCGACTCCTTCGGGTTCCTTTTTACTACGCCGTAAATCTTCCGACGTGATAGATTTCCTCAAAGAACGGGAGCATAATAACTCAAACAACTTGTCTCAGGACCTAATAG